>JBBDHG010000272.1:157500-212500 GCA_037951165.1 Lophius americanus | reverse complement strand
TGTACTCGAGCTGTTTCAAAGTACTTAACCTCCGATCACTGACAGGAGTCAGGGAGTCGAGGTGGACGGGGGTCTTTGGCTCAGACGTTTCCCCTAAAGGCAGACTGCTACACAGCGATGAAGACCAGTGGGACTCCAGTGTGAATATAGTTAGTTTTACTCTCATGATTCTACCTTCATTTCCTCTTTATTCATCATTAGTGATGATTCCAGTTTGTGAATCTGCTCTAAACATGTTTCATAGAATGTAAAACTATTTTTGGGCCGTTAAACAATGTTTGTAATTTTTCTGTGCTGAATTTGTGTTTTGATTTGAAACGGTTGTTTAAAACTATGTTATTAAACCTTCAGATGTCTGTAAATACTTACATGATATTACTATTTTAACCAGCCTCTCCAGTTCTACAGACCTTTTTGGACCTTCATCTCCCCAATCCCAGAGATTTTGCACATTTGGCACGGAGCTGAGTGTCACACAGACAAAAATACATTTTCATGAAGATATCCTGTAGTGTTTATATTATTGATATATATGTGTATGCAGAAAATAATACTTTTAACGTGTAATAAATGTGGGAGTTTTATTGATGTTGTTATTTCTATTTCAGCTGTTTATGTTTTCATATCTGATTCTGATTTTACTTGTTTTTTTTATGTACCTGTAAAGCGAGTATTTATGGAAAGCACTCTATAAATAAAATTTAAAATAAAATGTAAATGTATGCACCTTTATTTGTGGTGCAAAAAGTGTCAAGTCGTAAGTAGTCAAAGTCAAAAACAATCAGAGTAATTTTGACAATATGCTTGTGTAGATATCATTCATCCAGGTCATAGTAATCCTCAAAAAGTGGAATTAGAATGAAGTCCAGTTACTTCTGATTCAACCTTCAGGAGTTATTTACACAGTTTGATTGGTTTATAAAATGCAGCGTAAAGACTGAAAGTCTAGGCATTTCTACGATTTACAAATCCACAACTAGATTTAAGTCACTTTTCTCGTGGTCCACAAAAATGAATCATACTTGAACAGATTGATGAGAAATCCGTGGAAAGAACCACAAACGGCCACCAGTTGGCGCCGTTTGATTGCTTGCCTAAAATTAGCCGGATAAATCTCTCTAAAAGTTAATTTTCTCTTAATATGTCTGTCTGTAAGGTGCTGTTTGAGTAACATCATGTTTGGAATACGTGAAATTGTGAAAATGGGTCATACATTCCTTAAATTGTTGAGTAGGAGGCGAAAGAAGAACCCACAATCAATGATCACGTTCACCCCTGCTTCAATTAACGTACCCGCCGTTAACACAGGAAATGACGTCTAAGTGGTCCGTCTGTTTTATGGTTCCTCTCTGGTCAATTAATCAATCTTTATTTATATAGCGCCAATTCACAACAACAGTTGTCTCACGGTGTTTTCCAGAAAGAGCAGGTCTGAGGGTGAGGAGAGATACAGATGGAGGAAAAGCAGCAAAGATATCAGCTATAATCCACTTTCTCTAACCTCTCCATGGTCGGGCCGCGGCAGCAGCAGGGATCCCAGGTGGATAATAACATTGATATTAATATAACATTTAGCGATAGCTTATGAGGAAATACTATAAAATAATAATAATAATGATAACAATAATAATCATCATCATGAGTATCTTGTGATCAGTGGACATGGAGCAGGTCCACAGCAGCAGAACCATCACCAACCATGTGACCTTACAGGGCGAGAAAACACAAAGACTCCAGGGAAGAAGTCAAGTTAGTAACATGCATTAATCCAGTAACATGCATTAATCCATTTAACATGCACTAATCCGGTAACATGCATTAATCCATTTAACATGCACTAATCCAGTAACATGCATTAATCCAGTAACATGCATTAATCCAGTAACATGCACTAATCCAGTAACATGCATTAATCCAGTAACATGCACTAATCCAGTAACATGCATTAATCCAGTAACATGCACTAATCCAGTAACAAGCACTAATCCAGTAACATGCATTAATCCGGTAACATGCATTAATCCAGTAACATGCACTAATCCAGTAACATGCATTAATCCAGTAACATGCACTAATCCAGTAACATGCACTAATCCAGTAACATGCATTAATCCAGTAACATGCATTAATCCAGTAACATGCATTAATCCAGTAACATGCATTAAAGTTAGAAGGATGTATAAAGAGGGACAGTGAGAGAGGAAGAGAGAAAAGCTCAGTGCATCATGGATGATGCACAGCATGGAGGGATGAATGTCTGTACATATAACCTGTTAAGCCCTAGCCATATTTTCAGGAAAGAAAAACACCTAAAACGACATACCGAAAGTAAATAAAGAATTGCTCCTCAATAATAAGGTTCATATTGATGTTCTTGGTTTCTAGGGACCTGGGAGCATGTATTAATATTGTTCCCAGTGTCAAATATATTGTGTCTGCTACTATGCCTGAGTGAATAAACCCAAGGAGAAATGTGAAATGTCTATCCTTGCTTGTTCTTTTCCTCTATTTGACAGATGATAACATCATGGTAACAATGATTCCATGCACACAGATGCCATTGATCACCTTCAGCAACTCCTTGACTACAAATGTACCACATTTTATAGAATCAGAGTAAAGGGTAAAGCTTCCACAGAGGCTTTAGTAAGGATTCCACCAGGCAGACACTCAATGCAGGACAATTTGGCACCAGGTGTACCAGATGGGTTACTTTCCACTTCCAATGGAAACTGGAAAATACAACTTATGGCCATTACAGGGGTCTATTTTCATCTACTGGAGCTTTTGGGGTACGACATTTCTCTTGTGCTTCATCAACTTCTAAGAGAATAACCAAATATAAAGCTATCAATGACAATGTGCAATAAGAGAACTAATCAAGATTAATGCAAACAATTACTTATTCACAGGGGGGGGGAGGCTGTGACTGGCAGGCAGCCGAGTCATTGCTGCTTCTGAAGTCCCATCCCATGATACTCCAGAAAGCAATTTGTGTCAGAAATGAGGCAGAGTGACACATTACACTTGGAGCAGTAAATGGGTGTCTTAACGTCCTTTACTTTGTAGCCCGGCATCTCTACAAACTCCAAACCTCAGGAAAAGTCACTGAAACAACAACAGACCTGCGCGTACCGTTACCTTCCTTCCGCTGCTCGTAAAAGCTTTCTGCAATGTGATTGTGTAAGGGTCTTTACGCAGGGATTTGACCTCAGCTTGCTATTTGAGTCCTTTGAATGTTTGGTGTCATTCCACTCAGTAGCTTCTCCCCTTTCACAAAACTACAAACATGGCCGTGCCCTGGCTGGATTTACGATACTATAAATCATTTATTTCTTCTTTTTCTGTTGTCCCACATTTTAATGTCATGTATTTAAGGTTAGAAATATTTTCTAAATATTGACGTTTGAACTAAAATAGATTTTCGGTCTTACTTTGTGAATGAGCTATAAATTCACAACCAGACTTAAGATATATCATTTTTCTCGTGATACACCAGCATTAACATAGATAAGAAGTCTGTGCAATGAACCATAAACGACCAGCAGATGGCGCTGTTCTACCGTGAGACAACAAGAAAGGTTCTCCAGTACTAAGGACAATCTAAATAATAATAATAATAATAATACATTTAATTTATAATGCACTTTAATGTATTCTTCTTCTTGTTTAGTGAGAGTTTTCAAATAACTATTAATTGTAATTTTTAAATAAAAATAATTCGTAGTTGTTTATCATTGTGGAAACAAACCATCAGTAGATAGTAAAAAAAATGTTTTTCTTGTTTCATTTAAATATGCTTGCCTTTTTTGCGGGAGTATTGTACTGACACTGCAGATCTCGATACAGTTGGTTAATGAGCCAGCTAACGCTCTTGAAATGTTAATTTTCTCTTGATTTGTTTGTCTGTTAGAGGTTGTACATTAGAAATACGTGAAGCTTGTGCAAATAGTATAAAAAGGCGCCTATAATCCTTGATCATGGTCACTTTAACTGCAATTCACCGTAGTATCAGCCATTGATGAAAACAGGAAATGACGTCATAATGATCCGTCTCTTTCAGGAGCCTTCTGGTGAGTGATCGAGGCGCACATCATTCTGACGTACTTGCAATTTAGGAACTCGATAAAACAAAATTCCTCAATAAGCATGAAAAACTCGAAGAAAAATAAAAGTTAGAATTAACTCTGTACTCAATAAACACAAAATGAACCTTGTTACAATTAAAAATATTATCTATCAAATTCAATGTACGGGTATATTATATGTCCGGGTAGCAACAATTTATAAGTTCCGCTCTGACTCACATAATATGTCTGACTGATGGAGAAAGTGATTTACAGCAACACATATCAGGCTCTATAGATTAAAACCTGCTTTTCCAAAAACTAAAAGCTGATTTTTCTTGATAGATAGTCATGATTCCGTAGGGAAACATATGTTTTACATTTAGAGGCACAAGAACGTAGATCAAAACAGATTTATAAAGCCTTAAACATGCATGTCAAACAGATATATATAAGTTGTATGTATGTTGCTGGGGTAAATAAAGAAAATCCACCTGTAACTGCAACTAGTGTATGTAAACATACACACATTATAAAATACTAAATAAAAATAACTGAACCAGAAATATCAATTTATACCGAATCAAACAGTAACAATGACAAGGGAGTGTGACAGAAGTGGACAGTCACCATTTAATCATTACAGTGGAAGCAAAATTTAACAGCACACTACAATTGATGAAAACACTAAAAAGGGATATTACAACAAAATATGGCCACAGATTCTTTGGTTCTACAGAGTTTGGAGTTTGGACAGGGCTTGAACAGAAGCAGCATAACTCAGGCTGGCAGTGAGTTTAACATGTTTCATTTGACCTTCATTGTAAGGTACAGTAAATAAATACAAATGAAATATACCACATTTGACTGAAATGTTTGGTGATTCTTGTTGTTTATCTTAAAGCACACTGTTTGTTTTAAATAGAAACAAAAGAATATCACTATTTCTGTACAAATGGAGTGTAATGCACATGTTCCCCAGTAAAAAGCCTCTTGAAATTGTAAAAAAGAAAAAGACTAAAGACAATGAAGGACTTCATGTTAATACTAAAACCTTTATCGTTTGGTATAATTAGCACCTTGTCACACAGTTTCAGTAAAGAATTCATTTTATTCACTGCTGTGGGAAGAAAAAGGAGGAGGGAACTCATATACATATTTAAACCCTGATGATTGTCCTGTGCTTGGATGCTAAATCAGACAACATGTGAGCTGGATGGAAGACAATCATCAGAACCCAGACAGTGACTCAGAAAATACTGGATAGGTGTGTGGAGGCCTGATTTAAACATGCAGGTACAATCCCATCAAGTCCAGCACATGTGACCAAAGTAATGGCTTTTAAATCAGAGAGTTTGTGCAGCGGGGAAATGGATGAATCTGTGTCACACTGGACTAACCTCAATGCATGAAACAGCAGAGAGGATCACCACTGAGCTGTCAATCACATCATTGTTGAACCTGCAGGATGTTGTGTGAACATTGACTTAAATGGAAGCTGAACAATGACCAACAATATCATGAGTTTCTCTTTGACAGATCCGTCTTTAATTCTGGGGAACACTGATGGCTTTAATTCTTTGGTTACATTTGATTTAAGGATGAGAGTCCGTGTTTACGATGTGAGCAAAGTGATTGACAGGTCGCCTGGTTTCTGACGTTACAGACGTCCAGAAGAGCCAGAGAAGCAAAGAGCTGAGGTTTGTCCACAGCTCCACATTTTCTCATCATCTTTTGGTGATGGAAACAATCTGCATCTACGTCCTGTCAGTCACAAAGGACTGACTGTCAATCATGTTGCCGACAGTGTGAACGTGGCATTAAAGGAATGGAAAGAACGTCTGCGTGGGACTTTCTGTGGGAGGAGTAGGAGGGGGAGGAAGAGCAGGGAAGTGGGAATAAGACACACATGCAGGGAGGAGGGAGGAGCTGGAAAGGGATGGGAGACGGGGCTGGGGGCTTCAGGCCTCCAGTCACCAGCCTCTTCTCCTTCCCCGACCGGCTCTCTCCTGGCTTTTTCTTCTTCTCTGGTGGTCGTGTGCCTCAATGACGATCTCCTCTCCATCAGTGTTTTACTTCCCTCCTCTTTACTTTGATGTGAAGTCCATCAGTTGTTGGGAGGATGTTTCTTTCCCCAGGCACAGACTTGAGTGTGAGAGTGTGTTAATCTCACAACAGCATCTGTGTGTGTGTGTTAGTGTGTTCGTCTGTTTCTTTTCTGTGAGTTTCGTATCATTAACAAGTTCATTTACAAATTATTGGGCGTGTGTGTTTATGATATATAAGTGTGTCTCTAAGTGCATGTGTGTGTGTGTGAGTATTTGCGTGTGTTGTTCTCTTCATGATGTGTGTGTGTGTGTGTGTGAGTATTTGCGTGTGTTGTTCTCTTCATGATGTGTGTGTGTGTGTGAGAGTATTTGCGTGTGTTGTTCTCTTCATGATGTGTTTGTATGTGTGTTTTTAGCCTTGGAAACAGACAGGTCCCACTTCAGACCCAAACTGCTGATTGTTCTCCCCAAAGTCTGACACCTTGATATCCAGCAGAGGCAGATGCTCCACCTGTGGCGTGTTGATCTCCAGGACTGTCCTGTCCAAGTCCTTGTGATACTGCAGAGACACGTGGAAGGAATTAAGAGTTAAAGCCTCGTTTACATCCCAGCAGTTTCATAAAAAACAGAAATGTTTGTCCTTCAAAGGTTCTGCGTTCATATGACAACGTTGTGAAAATGATCCACATCCACACAGATCTGCAAAAGCGTTGAAAAACTCTGTAGAACAGGTGACAGGCCAGGAGTAGCAGGAGTTCAGAGCAGTACCACTGGTGAACACTCGGGGGCAGTGTTGTCATTATTCAAGCAGCACTCGACAAACATCTACAAACATGAGGATTTACTGCTGACATAAATCATCATTTAATAATAATAATAATAATAATACATTTAATTTATAATGGATGAAGACGGTCAAATATTTAAAATTATACTGATTGTAAAAAATAAGTTTATTCGGACTGCTCATAAAAACAACATTCTTTAGTAGTTAAAGTTCTTCCTGTGGATATGAGAAATTTGATTAAAGGACTTTTTGAATATTCACGTGTAATACCTGCATCTGTTACTCTGTTTATGGGCTATTCACACATGTCAGATTCTACATGTAAATATAAGATTTTGAGGTCATTGATATCAAAAGAATGATTTCCTCTTCCTGTCAAAAGAACAATATTATCTCAAAGATTTTCCCGTTCAGTTCAAGTTCATTTCAAAACATTTTTTGACATTAAAGCATTGATGATGATGATGATGATGATGATAAGACATGAACATTTTGTCAGGAAGATATTGAATGTGAGGAACATCTTTGGGGGCGGGGAACCCTCTGATGATCTTAAAAGAGTGAAACAGGAAGCTGAGGCGGGACACAAAGTCTGTTCATCTGTCCAAAGAAATATCACTTCTTCTTTTAAAATAAACTTTATTCAAAGAAAAATATTATTCAGAGCAAGAATGGGCATTATAACAAATATGGCATAACATTTAAACACAGTGGTGGAATGAAATTAGTGACAAATGTTAAATAATTATTCAATGTATTAAGACAAACATGTACAAAGTAAAAGTCTAATCAATGAAAATAATAAAATAAAATGAATAAAAAGCATTTCCAGATGAATTTGTATATATTTTCAGTCATTTTGTTCCTGTTTTGAAATAATCGGTGAGGCTGTGCAGGAATATCCTAAAAGAGGGATCGCTAACGTTCCACTTGCACGTGTGAATCTGATATTTCCCCTGCAACAGAATCAAAGTTACCGTATCACAAGTGTTTCCATTCAGGTCATCCATAAAGTAGACAATGTCAATGTATGTAGATGTGGGGAAACCTTCAATCATTAGAGATAACCAGTTATGGATGTCCAACCAAAAGGAGGCAGAAAATGAAGAATGAAAGAATAAGTGGTTCATGGTTCCAACATCTGATGAAGAAAAAGTACATGGGTCCACTTCAAGGTGAGATCTGTCATGGAAACAATCCTTGAGCGGGTTTACTGCTGATGCTATTTTAAAATGGGTTTCTTTGACTTTTGGAACAGCTGGACATGAGAAGTAGAAAGAAAAGAAAAATGTGTTGATGAGTTCTTCATAGGACACAAATGAATCCAGTGAGTCATGTATGAATGTTACACCGTTTCAAACCATTCAGCTCTAAAAATGGATCTTCTATTCATGGTTACAACCCTGCTGTTCCACAAGACAGAACTGTGAGGAGAGGAATTGTGGGTAAATAACATTTGACCGTAGTGCAGTGCTGGTTTGGGGAAATCTCCCAGTTTTAGAGGAATTTTGGACAATTCACAATCACATTTCAGCAGGAAGCCCATTCCTCCAGTTTGATCCAATAGTTAGTTTGGGATATGGTTCCATATAGATTGATGTAGAGAAAGACATTCTTTTAGCCATTTGAATCTAAAAGCAGCTTTCACAGATTCAAACTCCACGGCTTTTAACACCGTCTCCAGTAATTGTGATTTACGTATATAATGAGTTTAATTTGTCCAAATGAACTTAAGAATCCCTGGATTAGAGGACGTTATTGTCTTTGCTGGTGTGTATAAGGAATGTCAAGGGTAAAGGAGCCTAGACAGACCTTCAGCCTTGGATAAAAGAACTGGGCCAAGTAGAGACGGGTCTCGGGTGAGTCGATGATTTAAAGACTTCTGGACTCCTTCCAACCTGGGAGAAAAGTTGATCTCTTCTCTTTTTTGTGTTTCTTGGTTATCATCAAAGCCAGGTGTTTGACTTCATCTCTAACTGGAATATTAGCGATGCTATCTGTAGCAGTATTATGGACAGCCCAAAGTTCACACTTATGCAGATTTAGAGGGAGACCAGAGGCTTTAGAAAAAACGTCAAACCATTTTTCTGTTTGTGAGAAATAACGCTGTGTCATCCGCTAATTGTCTGATTATGAATTCTTTCCCCAGAACTTCTAGACCTTGAATGTCTGAAGAGTTTTTAAGGAAAATCAGTCAATCAGTTCAACAGCAGTAATAAATAGAAGAGGGCTAATGGGGATCCTTGTGGAATTCCCCTTTTGATAGGGAATCTTGTTGAGAGGCGGTGACTGAGGGATACACTACTGTTAATATCTTTGTAAAGCACTTTAATGACATACAAACATGTGTTCCAAATCCAAAGAACTCCCTCGCCTTAGAGAGAACGCAGTGTTCCAAAGTATCAAAGGCTGTGAAGAAATGTAGGAAGAAGATGAAGGGATGGTGTGGGATTAACCAGTTCTAATCCAGAATATCTAGATTAATTATTATTATAATTAATTATTATTAATTAATCAATTATAATCCGCAGTTGTCAAAATAGACCATACCACAAAGAGCTACAATTACTATTCCTAACGTTGAGAGCTATTGAAAGTTCAGTGAGGAAGACTATCCTCTTGCACACTTGGACCACAATTACCGTTCATTGCACCATATTTTCCTCACATTCCGCACATGCTCAGTCTCAGTTACCTGTTTCCCGGCCTGCGGGCATCAAGTGATATCAGCTGAACTCATTCAGGTAGCCTCATCCACCCAATCACCTGTGTCTCACCTGCATGCTCCGCCCATCCACATCAGCTGGTTTCTTAAATATGACCCTCTCTCCATTCATCTGGTTCTATCATGCAGCTGGTTCACGCCCCCCTTACCTCCCCATCTCCACCTAGTCCTCATGAATCCTTCAGCCTCATCACTCATCAGCATCCGCAGAGTCATCAGCCACCACCACCAGTATCCAAATATGTCACTAAAGTTTAAACAGTGTACCTTTAATCTGGCTAATATACTTGTGGTGTGCCGTGTGTTTCACACTTAAGCCTTCAGTGGTGTTCTACCCGGATCAATCAAACCACCATTATGACGCCACGGTTACAAAAACCATTAATATTAAACGTAAACGCAGTAAAACAGGGCGTGGCATCACAGACAGGTATCTTATGTAGTGAGAATGAACGCCATTATTTAAACAATGAACCTAATGAACACAATTCTACTAGTTTCCTATCGCGGCAGTCACAGCTGCGACGCTTACATGATATCCAGCAGCAGAATCAATATTAACCTCATAAAATGTCAGAAATATATATGACAACAAATGTAAATAAAACTCCTATCCTCACAGAAACTTGTGATTATTTGTACATTGAATCCATCTTCCTTTCTTTCCTCAAGAAGAGTTCAGTGACTCATACAGGCGATCTTTGGGTTTCATTCCAACAATTAGTCCTTTTCTATCGCCGTGGACGTCGACGCTGAAAGTATAGTCTGTCTGGTCGCATTTCTGGCATAACTTTAATTCGCTTTAGGGCTGAGGACGTCACAGGGAGAGTCCCCGCCGAACATGCTGATGTCTACAGCATCAGTTTTAGTAGCTCTTAAGCTCCCTGACCATCCAATCCAAGGACGGGAACAAAAAGGTTTTTGTACGCCTGCTAGATGGCGCCAATGTCTTCATCTCACACTTTCATTGCCATTTATTTGAAGTTACCGGCGCCCGCGTCGTTGATCCTGAACGCCTCATGCATGTTGTATAAACACACATCACAGGATCGTTCATCATAGCACACACATATAAAAAGTATGATGAAGTGAAATATAACTCATATGGTCTTTATACGACGGTTCTTGTTCTATATCTGTTTACCATCAGTTTTCTACAGCGCCTCCCTGAGGGTAAATGTCCAAATTGACTTTAATGTAGGAGAATGGGTTATTGATGATTCCGTCAGCTTTGCATATAAGAATCTTATTGTCCTTAGGTGAAACGGGTCGTCAGCAGAACCGTAGCCCTAAGGTGAAAGCTGAAGCGATCGCTGTCCAGTGCTGAAAGAAAGACTGATCCAACTATTAGTTTCTTGAAAGTAAAGAAAAGATAATATTAGTGTCCCAAAAGTTAAGTTGGATTACAGTGTCAGGTTTGATAATAGCATGTTATCATAAGTTTTTAACGGATCATGTAGAAACAGCGCAAAATGTATTTTAAAACTACAGGAACAGATCACTACCGAAGACAGAGCCCTGAGGAGGCTCCTTTGTAGTGGGGAGAGAAGAGGACTTATTTTTTATCTACTTGAAACTCGTTGACCCTCCAGAAGAACATTTGAACCATGAGGACCTGCTGGGGTCAAATCCCACAACGATGATTTCCGTCTGTGGTTATTGAGTCAGCATCTTTTCCATTCAAAAGTCTTTTCGATGTTTGTTTCTCAAAATGAAGACCTGTTTCCCTTAAAGCTTCTTTCCTCCCGTCACAAACACTGTGCTGCTGGTTGGGCTTCTCCTGCTGATTTCTCTTCTCCTTTACCTCAGAGGAGAACCAGGCTGTGTGAGGGACTGACCTGCAGGGATTTTAAAAAGAAAGTCATTATTTACCCCCCAAAGTAACAGCATCTTATTCATAAACAAGAATTAAAACACAGAGTCCATGAAAAAGACAGATAAACAGAAGTAAATCCGGGCTGCACTAACAACAAAAAGCAGAAATCAACGGACCCCACAAGAAAGAAGGAAAGCTGCTTTCAAACCGGTTAAATAGAAAAGTCACATTCACAAATAATTCACGTAATAAAACAGATTGTTCATTAGAATAATCCATTACACTTCATTCCACGACATTTACGCTCGCTTATCTGGAGTCGGGTCGTCGTGGCAGAAGGGTAAGAAGAGTATTCCACACATATCAGTCTCCAGCATCACTCTCCAGCTCATCTAGGGGATCCCAAGGTGCTCCTAAGCCAGATGAGATTTGAAGACCCTCCCTCCATTCTGGGTCTCCTCCTAGTTGGATGTGTCAACCTCCAAGAGAGGTTTCCTGGATTCTTAATCAGTACAACCTCAACTGGATCCTTCCAACGTGATGGAGCACCAGCTCCAGTCCGAGGTCCCTCCAGATGTCAGAGCTCCTCACTTTGCTTCTCAGGCTGAGCCCCGCCCCCTTACGACCTTCTTCTGTCAGTCTCTACCCAGATCTCATGACCATAGCTGAGGGCTGGAACATACAAGGACCGGTAAACTGAGAGCTTTGAACTGCCTGTCCGGGCCTCGACCCCAACCCAGAGGAATCAATGCACTGCTTTCTGGCAGAGAAGCATGTCTTCAGATCTGGAGGTTCTTAAGATCAACGACTGCTGAGGTGAACAGAACCACGTCATCTGCATAACGCAGCGATTCAATTCTAAGTCCCCCAAACTGGACACTCTCCTCAACTCCCCTTCACCTTGAGATCCTGTCCAGGAATATCAGGAACAGAATCTACAAGGGACAACTGTGGTGGAGTCCAACACTCACTGGAAACATGTCTGACATCTTGCTGGACGTAGGGGAACTTTGACTCCCACCACCACCGTACAGGGTCCAGATGGTTCTTACCACTGGACCCACTCCTGGGGAGTACAACACAATTACAATTGTCCTCCTTATCAAAACCAAAATAATCTAAACACCAAATCTCCGTTTAACTAATTACATGAAACACCTGAACTAGGTAACCCAGCCCCCCTCTGAAGTGGCAGGCTATTTTCCCTTCCTGTATTTAGGACCACTGCTTCCTGAGACCATTTTCCTAAATCTGGACCTCAGCAGCAGAAGGATAAGAGTGGACATAATTTAAAAGTGTTTTCATGTAAGAGGTTTGGATGTACAGACGTTAACTTATACAAGTCACGTACCTTCAGCAAAGCCTAAATAAACTGTGTTTCTGTCGTTTGAAAAAACACACTTGTGTCTCAGAAAATGTTCAAACATCTTCCCCTGCAGTTGTGTAGCTACACTCTGAGAACCCCCTGAACTCTGAGAGCTTTGACTTTGCTCTGTTTTATGTGGAGAGTAATTACTTTCCTGCATCTGATCCAGGAGCAGACAAAATATTCTGCTGGACAAAGTCCATGAAAGAAATGTCAATCTTCTCAGCTATGCATCGTGTCTGACTCTGATATGTACCTTCTAATGCTAAAACACTTCACGGATAAATTATCTCCAAGTCCTGCATGAGTCCCATCTCCTCCAGCGAGTATTTGAGAAGTAGATTCATCACAAAACGTCATTACATGTTACTGTGTGCCTGATGTCAGTGCGGTACATCGGTGTCAGTATCCTCACACTCAGAGAAAGAAAAAGCACCAGAGTCTCAATCTTAGTTTGTTTGGATAAGGGTCAGGGGAAAGTGGCTTGTGGTTCTGGCCACTGCTCTAGGTTGTACTTTGATCTTTACCACAAAATAAGAGGAGAAGTTGAAGAGAAGATAGATGTGGAAAGACGGGTCCACGATGTGGAAACGGTCCCTTATCAGTTGTGCAGAGTTTCTACAACGGAAACATAAAGTGCTCAGTGCTTTTATCTCCAACACCCACAAACCTACCGCCTCTGCTGCTCCCCGTCCCTGCGCTCAATAAAACGTGTTCTCCACTCCAAGGAGAGTTTTCACACCCAAAGGCTTAAATGGACAATTGATTGTTAACTAAGAGAAGGAGAGAAATGAATGTTTTATGGTGGCCTTGACCGTGAATGAAGTCCAATCACAGAGAGGGGCTCCTCTCTCCGGCTGCTGAAGGTGTTCAGAATCCATCATAATGATTAGCTCGGTCAAAGTGACCCGCTAATGTAGCCAGGGACATGAGTCGCCTCACGGGACGCAACCACTGGTCCTCTGGTAGGGATTTAATGTGATGAGAAAGACATGCGCTAGTGGGCTAGGACTAAACACGTGAACAAAACAAAGAAACATTGATGGTCAAGCACCGCAAAACACACTGCTTCTATTAGAGAGAGAGAGAGAGAGAGAGACAGAGAGAGAGAGAGAGAGAGACAGAGATAGTGGGGGAGAGACAGAGAGACAGAGAGAGAGAGAGACAGAGAGAGAGAGAGAGAGAAACCGACAGAAGGAGAGAGAGAGAGACAGAGACAGAGAGAGTGGGGGAGAGAGACAGAGAGAGAGACAGAAAGAGAGAGAGAGAGACAGAGATAGTGGGGGAGAGAGAGAGAGAGAGAGAGACAGAGAGAGAGACAGAGATAGTGGGGGAGAGAGAGAGAGAGAGAGACAGACAGAGAGAGAGAAAGAGAGACAGAGAGAGAGAGAGAGAGAGAGAGAGAGAGACAGGGAGGGAGAGAGACTGAGAGATATTTTTTTGATTTTTAAAAACACTTTATTTTTCTTATCACATCAAATCAAAGTCAAACCCAAATCAAAAAAACAACAAACAAAAAAACTAAAATTTCTCAAACAATGAAAACATTTGCAAAATGCAGTTCCTGGTCCCTGACATTGAAAATGACGTCTCTGTAGCACCACCTCTGGTTAAATGTTTCCAAGTCTCCCATGAGTTTATAAAATCAGAACTCAACCCAGAGTCTGGAGGACGTTGCACCGCCACACCGACGTGACTTCCTGACCGTTTCTGCCTTCTACCTTCTTCTTCCTGCTAGTATATATGGCTAGTTGATCGTCTCCAGACAGGAAGTTCAGCAGCTTCCACTTTATTTTGTCAGTTTTAATGTAACCTGCACCGAAGATAAAACCGCTTTCAGCAAATGTCTCTCCAAACAGGCTAAAAACAGGATTTAAAACCGAGAAGAACTCTGAGAGTCTCTTGCACTCAGTGAAAACATGGAACACCGTTTCATGAAGGTCACAGAAAGGACATTTGTCTGTGACAGCAGGGTTAAGGACTGAAAGAAAAGCATTGGATGCGATAGCACCATGTAGGATCCTCCACTGGAGGTCCGCTGTCCGTTTCTTAATGGGGGGTTTGTATAAAACCCTCCACTGTGGGACCGGCCCAGAGGTTCCTCCCAGTCTGGCCATCCACATGCTCTGTGGTCTGCTGCTCAGTCCAGTCCGGTTCAGGACCTTCACACGGTTCATGTAAAAGGTTCTCCTGTCTGCTTTGTGCAGACTCAGTGTCTGAGGGTTGCGTGACGTCCGGAGAGGTCCACAGAACTCTCCAAACACCGGGTCCAGGTAGACGTCAGGGTCTTTGTGGTTGGGTTCTGTAGCTCCTCAACCGAACCTCAGTATGAGCATCTCTCCGTGCCCGTCAGTTTTCCCCTCCAGAGCTCCAGAACCCTCTGAGCCACCCGGACGGAACGGACGTCCAGTAGAGAGCCCACTGCACCAGAACCGGTCAGCTCCGGACCTGCTGCATCAACCAGCTGGTTCAGGCACAGAGTCTTTGTCCGGCACAGCACCTCCATCAGGCCGGGTGTGGTACTGCCGCAGATGTCCAGCCTCACTCAGTGGATCAGCGGTTCTTTGAGCAGCCGGTGCAGAGATTCACAGTTTTCTCTCTTTTTATACTGAAATAGATCCCAGGATCTAAAAACACCCTGATAAAACGCAGGGAACCCATTTAACTTTAACCTTTTAGCCCCAGTTAAAACCAGCAGCATTCAACCCCAGGTTATTCACACGTCTGAGAATACAGCTTGTTCTCCATAAAAATATATCCTGTCAAAATTATACAAGTTAGAAATATGAACATGCTGCAAAAAAACCTGAATAAAATAAATAAAAATAGTGCTTTTAAGTAAACGTTAAAGTAAATCAAAATGTTTTTCTTTGTTCTTATGCCATTTTGTCAGAGCAGGATGTTTGGCATCTTTTTTTGACCATAAGATCGTTTAGGTTTGGTGTGAGTTCCTGTGTTGTGGAGATCCTCAGGATGGACTGCAGGTGTTCGTCGGTGAGAAGACTCCTCCTCCACTTTGCCTTTAGTGTCCCATTACACTGCAGCTCAATCAGCTCCGTCTGATCTGGACAGGAGCAGTTCCCACGTCGACGGCAAACAGGTTTAGAAGCACCTGGACGTTCTTTTTTCGTGCTTCAAAGTCACCAAAGCGCCGTGTGAACTCAGTGCGTAGTGCGCTCAGTTGGTCAGCAAAGTGCGTATTTGGGAACACCGTTGCTCCGACTTGGTTCAACATCAGTTGGCAACAGGGAAAGTGATGCAGGTTGGACTGGTGCATCTGTGTCTCCCATAAGAGCAGCTTCACTTGAAATGCCTTCCTCCACCGCATCGTACATGTCAGTGATTACGCGTCACGTCCCTGGAGATGAAGGTTGAAGACGTTGAGATGAGCTGTTATGTCGGCCAGAAACGCCAGCTCACATTTCCACTTTTCATCCCGCAAAACTTTAGAGTCTTTTCCTTTACTGTCCATGAACTGACAGACTTCCTTGCTCACCTCAAAAACTCGATTGAGAACTTTTCCCCGACTCATTCAACGCACCTCTGTGTGATAAGGAACGTCGGCAAACTCTGAATCTATTTCCCCGCATGAAAGACTGAAATTGCTGAAATTGTGATTTCAGCCTTTCGCTGGGATAAAGTTTACGGTTTGCGTTACAGTGTTGATGACATGCTCCGTTTTTAGGACTTTACCACACAGCATGTCCTGGTGTGTGATGCAGTGAGACGCTGTTCACTCAGCAGTACAGTTCTCCTCCTGCATCTTTGCTCGCATACTTCCCACCACTCCAACTTTTTCACCGCACATCGCCGGTGCTCCGTCTGATGAAGGTCCAATGAGTTTGTCCAGGACAGTTTCATGTCAGTTATGCTTTGACCTACGTTTTCAGAAATGTCTTTTCCTGTCGTTGTTCCATGCATCGATGTAATGTCCAATATGTCCTCTGTAACACACAAACTGGAGTCCACTCCACGGGTGGACATGTTCAGCTGTGCAGTGTCCGTCATGTCGGTACTTTCATCAACAGCAGGAGAAAATGCAGACAAGTCTTTGCTTCTCTCACTCAGCTGTGTTTTTAAATCACTGGCCATCTCACACATCCGATCAGAAACCCTATTTCTGCTCAGGCTTACATCTGCTTTTTTCTGGACACGAGACCTCGCACACCTTCATCACCAGCTCTTCAGAAACTCTCCCTCCGTAAATGGACGGGCTGGTTCGGCCGTATATATCTCCTCTGACACAATAGAACTTGTTTTCACAGCAGCTTCACTTTGGGGTTTTGCTGTGGTGAGAAACGTCTGCTGGAATCTCAGAGTCTTCTTGAACTCTTCTACTCTCTGTATCTTCTCCTCTGCATTCAGGTTTTGCAGCTCCTGATGTTTCGTCTCGTAGTGCCGTCGTAGATTAAACTCCTTAATTACAGACACGTTAGCTCCACAAATGAGACACAGGTTTACCGGCATGTCAGTAAACATGTTCTCAGCCTCCCATCGGTTTTGAAATGCTCTCTTTTTAGAATCAACTTCTCTCTTCGCCATTGTGAGGGGCCAGCTTTGAAATAACTTTTCTACAGGGTTGTAGCGCAACAGAAGCTGACTTGATGACGTGGGAAAGTTCCCGGGTATCCGAGCGTCCGTAAAGGTAACTGACCGTCAGTTGCCTCTATGGACGCTCGGATACCTGCATGATAATGCAGTGCTTGGTTCAGTTACTGAAGCACTGCATTATGGGATCTGTAGTTTGTGTAATATCACCGCTTCATAGCGCCGGGTCATAATAATAGATCTATATAAAATTATCTCGCGGGCCGGATATAATTGCACGGCGGGCCGGATGTGGCCCGCGGGCATTCAGCTCCACATATATGGCATACAGCATACCAGACAGAGCACAGCCCTGCCGGACGCCTCTATGCACTCTGAAAGGAGCACACAGACCGCCATTAACCTTCAGCACACTCTCAACGCCGCTGTACAGAACTCTGATCTTAGCCATGAAACCTGCACCGAACCCAAACCTCTCCATGACCTTCCTGAGGAAAAATATAAGACATACTATATATAATAGGACATCTTATACACATGTATAGATATGTAAATATATAGACATGTATAGATACACACACACACACACACACACACATACACACGTACACAGGACAGAAAATTAAGAAATAGAAAATATATATTAGTGTTAAAATATAGAAATAAAGTGCCTTCAAATATAAAGAAAAGGGAAAAAGGGAAAGAGTCTGATCTCCAACAACATATATTATTATTTATTAACATTACGATTAAACTTAAACAATAAATGAAAGTGAAAAGGTACCGTTCTTCCTCTTTGTCCTCGTGGTCCTGATTTGCCACTGAGACCCTGTAAAAGTAAAGAGACACATTCTAGTAGACTCACTCACACAGACTATCATTACTCTACAGGATCCAGGGGTATTACTGATATGTGTAGAAATATTCAATCAGTACACGAGAGTGGAAGCCTCAAGATGCTCGTCTGAGTGTTTTACACTTTTATTGATATAAACAAATATACAGTCTATCAGGGGGTCCAACGCACAGGAGGGCCGTCAGCGCCGGGCTTTCCTGTGAGACCCTGGACGAGAAGACGACATGAGTTAGGTGAGAATCCAGAAGGTCAGGAGGTCATCAGTCAACAGAGACGATAGGATAAGAAGTGTTTTATGTATTACGTCATTTATGCACACAGTCAGGAATATGAAAATGTAAAATGTTTATTTCCTGAGGTTTATGAATTGTAGACATTGTTCTTGTTCCAGATGATAGACATTCAACAAAATAAGAAGAAAACATTCTTATAAAAGAGGAAACAACCTGAAATCTTCTGGGCTTCTGATAAAAGTACAAGCGCTTTTGGGCCTTTGCACAAATTCTAACAGTGTTCGAGAAAAGAGTGTAACTTTTATCAGTAACTGTCCCCAGATATTCCCCCATCACAGGGGGAGACTATTTCCTGGAGCCAATGATCATTTCCTCCACCGGCTGAATTCATCCATCACATGACGATGGTGAGTTTTATTATTACTGAGCCGAGACACGGTGACAGATTCATCCCCAAAAACAATGATGGAGGTAAAACATGAACGTACGTGACAGTAACGCGGCCTTACACGCCTTCACAGTCTGATCCTTGAAAGAATGCGGCGCCTGAGTTTGGACACAGTGAAGAGACCTCACTTGTTTGAATGGACTAACATCAACCTGGCTGTGAAACTACGACAGGAGCCGACAGCCTGATAATTGTGCTGAAAATGACTGTCGGTCCTCTGATTCTCCTCTAAGTCCACACCTGGGTTCTAAAGTGAAGGTAACTATGGAAACATGCTCTATGCAAGGCTTCAAGGTAGAGGTCTACACTCTACCAAGGGTCCTCAAATCAGCCACCATGGTGAAGAACGTCTGCAGGTCTCTGGATGTTGACTTTGTAGAGACGGCACCGACTACAATTTGACAAAGACGAGGATTCAGAGTTGGTTGAAAGAGATTTTCTTTTGCCTGTGGATCAAACGACTTACGCCTCCCTCGTCCGTCACAGCGGACAGGGCGGGGCCCATGTTGGCATGGACCTCTCCGGTCTCCAGTACCGGCTCATTGTAGTCCCTGTAGGAATAGTGGTATTCCTTAAGGCCCACGTCCCCAGTCACATACTCCTCAGTGAAGGCCTCTTCACCCACACTGCCTGCCTCGCTGGCATCTACCTCCTCCCCCACCAGTGTTGGCACCTCCTGGGGCCGGTTGAGTTCATCAGAGCCACGATGGGACAGACGGAGGGGAGTGAGAGGATGAGTCGGGCAAAAGAATAGAAAGATGTGAGAAGAAGGAAGGAGGGGTGAAGGAGGGGGGAGAGGTATGTGTGATGGGGGAATGTTAGAGAGGGGAAGAGAAAGGTAGAATGAAGTAACGGGGGGGGGGGGGGGAGAAGAGAAGGGGGGCATATATAGAAAGAAGCGAGTCTCACCTCTTACAAATAAACAGTGACAGGGTGAGAAAATAAAAAGACTTGTGATGGACTCTGTCTTCATGCTGTAACTTATTATCAAGTCTTCTCTTTAATCCTCTATTGTTGGACTTTATATTAGTCTGCATCTCCACAAAAGCATAATGCTCATCAGCCAGATGATTCCTCCAAACAAGACTAATGAACATTTCCTGAGACGCTGAGTTTGCTGAGAGTCTGATCTCCTTCAGATTTGACTGGTAGGGAGAAAAAGAGACTTTAATGGTGAATGCTTACAGAGTCCCTGCAGAGGAAACACAAAGCTGATACCAAACACTTTGTGAAAAGGAGCTGCTACTATGTTCTATGTTACGCCAAGAAGAGAAGGATGTTATTTTCTGTTAGACTTACCGCCCATATGAATCCGCTGGTATTACTCTCTGCCACCATCTCAATCATTATGAAAGAGTGAATCTATCTGAAGCGCCGTCATTGCAAAATAATCATGTGTATATTTCCTCGTAAGATACAGAACAAAGATTCGTCCTCAGTGTCAGTACCGGAGATCAGAACAGTCATCAAAGGCCCAGAACAGATGCTCAAAGAAGAGTTCTGCTGTATTCTTTTATAGGGTTAGACGTTTGTCTCTAAAAGAATGCATTATATTCACCTCCCCTGGGTTCAGACCGCTCATCAAATATTCCTATGAAGACCACAACCTGATCCAACCCGGGTCCTGACATGAGAACAAAACAGGAATCTTGTGGTTAATGAAAAAGAGGAGCCACATAAAAATGTTTGATGGTATAAAGCTGATAAATATAGAGCATTCTGTTTTGAAAGAGCTTTTATGTCTTGTCTGACGGCATCTGTGCCAACAAAACATGGATGTGTGTTAGAAGGTGCAAGAAGACGCGTAGAACTACTTTGTGAAGCTACAAGGACTGGACTCACCACCACACACTTATTATACTGTCCTCCTCCTCCTCCTCCTCCTCCTCCTCCTCCTCCTCTCCTTTGGGGATGATTTAATCATGTCTGGTGATTTGAATATACTCTGCTGGACCGTTTCATCTTCCTGACTCACTCATTGGTGTGTCATGATCTTTTCACCTGTACAGGGACCTCTTCTGGTCCAACACCTCACCATCTGACAGTGGGACCGTCTCCTCATAGTAGTCATCAGTCTCTGTAGGGGTGGGCCAGCCTCGGAATATTCACTGTCTACATCCTGACAGGTCAAGTTGAGGGGAGTTGAGGAGAAGGGAGGAGGTAAGTATATTTATTAATATTTATTAATATTAAATGACAAAGCAGCATCTTTGTGCTAATATTAACCGGAACCTGTGGTCTGGAAGAGGCACTGAGGATGTGACGGGTCAGTTAAAACCACTACTGAACACACAATGTACACAAACACACACACACACACACACAAACACACACACACATACACACACACACACACAAACACACACACACACACACACACACACACAAACACACACACACATACACACATACACACACACACACACAAACACACACACACACACACACACACAGACACACAGAACACACACACAGAACACACACACAGAACACACACACAGAACACACACAGAACACACACAGACACAGTAGTCAAAGTCACAAACATGAAGAGTAATTTTGACAATATGCTTGTGTAGATATCATTCATCCAGGTCATGGTAATCCTCAAAAAGTTGAATTAGAATGAAGTCCAGTTACTTCTGATTCAACCTTCTGGAGTTATTTACACAGTTTGCTTGTTTTATAAAATGCAGCGTTAAGATTGAATATCTTTTCATTTTTACGTCTTACAAATTAACAACCAGATGTAAGAAAAGTCACTTTTCTCGTGATCCACAAAAATGAGTCTTACGTGAACAGATTGATGGGAAATCCGTGGAAAGAACCACAAACGGCCACCAGATGGCGCCGTTTGACCGCGTGGAAACAACAATGGCTGCCTAATATTTAATATAACTGAAGTTGTATACTTGGTCTTGCTTAGTGGGAGTGTCTGTCTGTAAGGTGATGTTTGAGTAACTGAATGTTTGGAACTTGTAATAAAAGTTAGTTTATTCCTTAAGTTGTTGAGTAGGAGGCGAAAGAAGCGTCCACAATCCATAATCAAGTTCACCTCTTATGCAATTTACGAAACGCCATTAACAACCCCGGAAATTACGTCATAGTGGTCCGTCTGTTTTATGGGTCCGCTGTGGTAAGAGCAGAGGTGATAAATGGAGGGAACCTCCATCTCAGCATCTTCCATACCTGTGTAGTATTACAGACATAACAAATGTTAGATCCACTCAACACATGAGTAACCAAAAAATTAGTTGTACTCTTAATACAAAAAAGTAGTATAATGACATTATATCTGCCTTTGTGTTTCAGTTAGATCAAGATGTTGTAAGGCTCCTTGGAGAAGGTTGGATATGGAGGCTGCGTCTTTGTCAATAACTGGAAGAATTTAACCTCTAACGAAATCGAGGAAACGGAGCAAAAGAAGGAAGAAGTTGATAAACCGCCTTAGACAGAAGATGAAACCTCCATCCACCACTTCAGTGACAACAACCAACAAAATCCTCTCTAGGCTTGGCTTTGGAAATAAAAGTGTTTAAATGCAGACAAGGAGAATAGAAGCTGGGTGGATGAATTATCATCTGGAACCTGCATCTAACTTCAACAGCTACACCACATTCAGAGCAGAAGTCTGCTCCGTCTCACACAGAGGGGTTTGGGTCATGGACCTTTCCTGAAAAGTGCCTTTATGCCACAAAAGGAAATAGAAAGCTAATGAAATATATTCTAGTGCAGTAGATGAAAGAAGGTGACAAGGTTGTCGGTTGGTTTTCTTTTGCTGCTGTGTATTATTTAGTCTTCTCCTACTCAGAGTTAATATGAACATTTGTGATGCTAGAAAGAGTTTAAATCCTAAAAGAGTTTATATTTCCAGTAGCAGCACTTTTTTCTTCAGACAGTGTTGAATTTAAAACACTAGATACATTTTTCTGAACAATCTTTGTTTTTTTTCATTTAATACGTTGTGCCGATTTTTGAGAAACGCTTTTTTTTTGTTTGTTTGCTAGATTTGATTTAGATCCCTGACATTATGTTATTTTAATGAAAATACTGGCTTTTGAATTGGCAGTGTTTGGAAAAGAAATCCAAAAAGTTCTATCAAGTTCTATTATCACAGAAGGAGTTGTACAAACTTCAACTGGAACAAAACAGAACAGTCTGGGTTGTTTTTTAATGCTCATATAAAGTGAACGTGGCGGTTCTGTACTAACGACTCTCATGGCCGACTGTTGAGTTCAGACTGAATAAACCTTCTTTCATTTTTTAGGAATGTCTTATCCTCAAGGAATCCTACAGTTTTATCTGATCAACTCATCTATGTAGGAAACAGTCACACTCATTTCACCAGACGGGCACTAGGTGGCGATCTGCTCCTCCCTCAACCTAGAAATAATCATTTAAAAGCCACAGTGCGCTATAGAGCCTTATTCAACTGGAATAAACTACCAGAATCCACAAGGCTGGCACAGAATAAACATACATTTAAAAAGACACTGAAGAGAGAACTATTGTAGATGTTCCAGCTGACCACATGATTGACATCTGTTTTGTTTTTGTTTGTTTATTTATACAATTATTCATAATGGGTAAGTTTAAAAATGTA
This sequence comes from Lophius americanus, assembly GCA_037951165.1. Lineage (NCBI taxonomy): Eukaryota > Metazoa > Chordata > Actinopteri > Lophiiformes > Lophiidae > Lophius > Lophius americanus. The sequence goes on along the minus strand of JBBDHG010000272.1, from coordinate 189,003 downwards.
TTAAGTCTTTAAAGTAATCATTAATTCTGTCATTTTCATTATTTTCCATTTCACTATCATGAATTCTTGTTTGTACTTCAGAATATATCATTAATGATGCTCTGTGTTATACTTGGTTCTAACATTTTCTTCTAAGGACCCCAGGAAAACCAGCGGTCATGAAATGTGCAGATAATGGGGATCCTGATAAAACTCATTATTATGATTTATTAGGGATGCTAATAAAAGAATAAACATGAACAATGGTTTATTCAGCGGTGACAGTGCGGCTGCAGGAGGTTGAAGCAGCTGAAAACAGGCTTCTATGTGTGACATAAACCCGATCAGCACCACGGGGGTCTGGACAGCTCCACTTCAGGCCAACCAGGGTCTCAGCAGAAAAACCTAACCTGCGCCGTCATTTAGAGCTAACCCTGTCACATGCTGAGCAGCCAAACATCAGTCTGAGGTTCCTCTGATCATCTGCAACCTTTAAACGTAGAAAGGAGACATTCTGTCTGACAAATAGGACCATTATGATTTCCATTATTTCTGTATGAGCGCTGACACACTGAGCTTCAATCATCCAACGTACAGCCCAAAGTCACGTCAACACAAGAAAGCAGAACTGAATGAGGTCCTTGTCCCTGAAATTCCCAATGCAGCCCCCAGTGGACTGCAACTGGTGGAACAGGTCCCTCCAGTGGTCCAGGTTTTGTCTCCTGTAGATGCCCCACCATCTTTGCATCCTTTTGTTTCTGCTGCTTCATCCTTGTAACACACATGCTCCATGGACAGCTCCATGTTTCATGTCTCATATCAGAACTCTACACACACACAGGTAAGGTCCATATTTGTCTGAAAGAAGAAGGTCACATGTGTATCGGCCCAGAGAAAGAGTGTGTTCTCTCTGCACCTTCATGTGTTCTTAATATGCCATCACAATTCTACAATTCATACATTGTGAGACAAACTCATAGGTTCATCCCAATTTTGAAAGAAAAAGACAATAGAAATGAGAAAAAATATCAAATGTGATATTTTCTGTTATTGTTTTCAAAATATTTTTAATTATATACAAGAAAAAGATTAAAACATATATAGACATAATTATAGGTTCATTTCTAAAATGTAACAATGAATTGATTTTCCTGAGGTGGCTTAGATATAGAATCTTCCATTTTTACAGTCAGTGCAAAACATAAAAAAACGGACTACTGTAGTGAACTTGACTCTGATTTTGTCTCTGTGTAGAAGAAGAGTAACACCAGAACAGTGTCCCACAGGTGTGACAGAGAGTAAAGGTATGGTCTCAGAAGGTTCTTCCACACGTAGTTGAAGGCATCTCTGTGTAGCAGCAGCTCTTCCTGTCCCACATGAAGATACTCACTGTGTTCAGGGTTCTGGGTTTGTTGTCTCAGCCTCTGGATTCAGTTCCTCACACAGCAAAGACGAGTCACTCTGCTGCTCAGACTTTACAAGATGTCTCAACATCTGTGAAGACCTTCTTCTCAGACGATAGGATCCCTTCCTCTCGTCTCTCAGACCGAGAGATAAATTGAAACTGTAAGATGTCACACGCCTGTCAACTCCTTCATTGTTACAGATTCAGAGGCCTTCACTCCAGTGGAGCCCAGCTGGATTATGGAAGCTAACCAAACAGCTAGCATAGCATGAGTCGCTAACATTAGCGGCTAGTTATCCTCATCAGACAGGTGCATAAATGTTGTGATGTAAATGACCTGAGTGTTTCTGGATCCAGATCCATAGAGGTAGACCCGTGTCTGTTCACATCAACACCTAGACTCAAACTGGTTCCTTTACTTTAAGGACACGACGCCGCATTTATAGTCTGGAGTCGGTTCTGCTGAGGAGGCTGTTTTTTGATCTGTATCAAATAGTGGTGACGAGCTGTCATTATTATATGCAGACATTATTTGATGTAATTGTTTAGTGATCTACTGGTTGCTGAATTCTTCCTTTTAATTCCATAATCCAGCAGTGAAGTAGAATATTAGTATCTGTTCCTCAACCAAATGTAGAAAAGTTGGATTAACTCCATTCATTTATTTTGGAAGTTTGTGGCGTGTGTTCATGTTTGTATCATTGGGACCAAATGATGGAGAGAAGTGATGAAAAGAGCATCAACAAGTATCTGGATCAGTACTAATAGAATCTTGTTGAGACCCATCCCTTCTCACTACCTTCAAGTATTTGTCCGCTGTCATAGAACTGTCCCTCAGGCTTTAAGTGGCAGGAATGCAGCTGAGTGTTTGACCAGTCTTCAACCAAACCCAAATGGGTTTTTAGAGTAAACTAGTGTTAAACATGTAACAGTTTAAGAAGAACAGGACATCAACATAGAAGTAATATTTCATATTTAACCACAACATGAGTTTGTCTCCTGCAGTCATACCGTCATGTCACTGTGACCAGGAAACTGACATCACTTCCTGTTGTTTGAAAAACACCCTGATGCTCTGGGATCTAAGTTTGACACTCCTCCATGGAAGTCCTTCTTACCCAGTGTCTTTGGAATAGTGGAGCCATGACCTCTGACCTTTATCCAGGGGAAAGAGGCCTGAAGCTTTGTGAATCCCTGAATGAGCCTTCAATGTGCTCCTGGAGGAGTTTGGAAGGTGGGCCACTTCTGGAAAAGTTCCCTATTGGTCCAAGTCCAGAACCTTTGAACCACCTTTGGAACCCGTCCCAGACTGATGGATTTCAATCACCTCCTTGAATTTCTGTTGATTTTGGCATAGTGTGCTACTGGTGAGACCTGCGAGCCAACTTCCTGCTTCTGAGGAAGGTCCACTGAAGTGATGATGTGATCGATTGTAGTGATCCGGTCTGGGAGGTTCTAGTCCAGCTGGAACCAGTTCTTCATGCAGTCTGGTAGTTTTTAGGATTTATTTGAGGTGGCAAATATTTTTTTCATACAGAACCAGTTGGTATTAGAGATTCTTTTTGGTTGAATAAATAAACACAAAACACATTAATCGTGTGTTTTGTGTTTACTCAGGCTGTTTTAGGTTTCATTTACTTTGAAGCACCGACCCAGTTTAAAATGAGACAGACATGAAACTTGAAGGAACCAGGAGGAGGTCAGGTCCTTTTTCACATCACAGCATATCCAGAGACAGGAGAACCGGTGTCAGAGAGAAAACACAGCTCATTCAACAAAGACAGCAACAAAGGGAGAGAGAGAGGCGGACGGGTCGACAGGAGAGGATCATTGTGTTGTTTGTGTCCAGAACCTGACAGTGTTGTGTTTTCTCAGGTTTAGTTTTCCTGCCGTAGAAATCCATGCTCATAGATTTGACTGGTTTCTCCGTCTTTGCTTTTGTAGTGGTCTTGATCTTTGCCTGCTTTGCAGCGCCACTGCTCAAGACTTTCTTCTCTACCACAGTAATAACTTTACCATTACCGTTAGCATTAGCCTCACTGATGACTTTATTCACTTTAACCTCGATGGTAGTTTTCCTTTTCCATTGACTTTCTCCTCCGTTACTACCTTCGTGTTTCCGTTGGCTTTGGTCTGAGCTGTAACTACGCCAATGTCATTTCTCTTTGCTACAGGTACTTTTCCATTTCCGCTGCTTTTGGCTTAAGCTGCACCATTTGTTTCCTTCTCTGCAGCAGCTGCAGTCTTAGATTTTGCTGCAGCTGTAGGTTTTACCTTAGACAAGAGGATCTCTACTGCAGTGGTCTTGGCTTTGGGTAGCTTTGCTGTGGAGGATGCTGGGGCTTTGGTGGGCATAGGCGGATCTACTACAAGTTTGTTTGCTCCAGCCTTGGCTGGATAGCTTGTTAAAGTACATAATGATGATGATGACAGGGAGAGAGAGTGGAGGAAGGCCGGTATACATGGAAGATATTATAATATTATAATATAATATTTTCCTAATATTAAATGACTAAACAGCATCTTTGTGTTAATATTAACCGGAGCCTGTGGTTTGGTAGAGGCACATACACAATGTTCACACACACACACACACACACACACACACACACACACACACACACACACACACACACACACATCAGCAGAAATTGGAGTGTTGAAATTTCCGGGTTAAACAGTTTTGAGTTGATTTTCCCTCTGAAAGTGTTATTTTAACACATTCAGAGTCAAACTGTGTCGAGTGTTGGAGTTCACTGACAGAGTTGATCACATCTGTGTTAATCCAACTCTGCAGATGTGATTCAACTCCGCCCTGGCATTTCATTTCTTCAGGTGGAGGCAAGAAGAGAGTCGGCACCATGTTGTTTGTCTCATGTGGTTCAACAAGGTAAGTCAAAGTTACTGACACAAGTATAAATTCATATTGTAAACTGCAGTTTTGCGATGAGACAAGAGTTTACGGGTTACCAAGACACATTTGTCGCCAGCACTCGGACAGTAAATTGTCCAGGTAATTAGCTAGCCACTAGCTACTAGTCTGGAAACTAACAATTAGCTTCTCAGACTGTTTCCACCTTTATCAATAAAGGTTGAGCAGGAATTCATATTCAAGCTCAAGGTGGTGAAAAGTAAAGCTTTATGCATTTCCTTTTAAAGATCTCGTCAAGGACTGGAGCTGAAAGTTGCAGTGATTTTTTCCCATGGTTCCTGAACGTCACTCTGGCGGCAGAAAAACGTGTCCCATCACGTGTGAAGTTGTGTGATTAGGGATGAAGTCAGAAGTCACCTTCATTCACAGACATGCTTTCATGTCTTTGTATCATTGGATTTAATCAGGCTCTACCTGCTGTGTGGTCAAAGTATGGAAAAGTATTTGAGTTCAGACTCTTGATCTGCACAATTGAATCTCACTTACTAAGACATCCTTTCTTTTTATTGTGCTTTTATGGGATTGTATAAGTGTAAGAAAAGTCTTTTCTCTCTAGTTTGTAACATGTTGGTACAATTCATTATATCAGCCTTTGGCATTTCCCGTTTATTTCCAGTGAGATATTAATATAAACAGTGACTTTGCAGATGAAACATTACTTTAGATACAACATTTGTATGTATAAAACACTCAATTGTAAACCTGCTCTGTCTGACCGTTTAAAAGAAAAGATGTATTTCAAAGAAAGGAGGAATTATTTAGCGGTAGAAAAGAACCAAGAAGAATAGTGATGAAGAACAAAACCAGTAAGAAGTTTGGATAAAATCTATTGGTTCTTGTTATTTCTGGTTGTTTTCTGTCATTGTTGGGGTCTTTTAATTTCTTGTTTCATCATGTAAAACACTCAATGGGTTTGATTATTCTCATTATTATTATTATTAGTATTATTATTATCATTGATACTCATCAGCATCAATTGTCTGTCCTGGACTTGTCAACTTATCTCCCTTTAAAGTTAATCTACTGTTCTTTGTCAAACTCTCTCCATGTCTCAGGAAACATGCTGGTCCAAGTTAAATACAAACAACTGCAGAGGAATGTAAAGCAGGATGATGTCCAAGGAGGGTTCCACTTTATCCAGTTCAATGAAAAAAGGTGTTTAACTCTCCTTAAACTTGGATTACGATAAGTCTTTAGAATATTCTTTTAAAATCCCATTTTTTCAACTCTTTCATTACAAGCCTTTAGCATACTCTTTCTGAATTGTGGATAAATTGCTCAACTTGTAAACCTAGCACATTGAGATTTGATCCAAATGTAAAGTGTGTTATAAATGAAATGTATTATTATGATGATTATTAGCTCCTAGAATGAGAGAATTGGGCTTTTGAGGGGACAAATATCCAGGTGTATTTAATGATCAGGGAGGTGGATGAATGTGTTTAACATGAACAGTCATTCCCTCTGAGACAAAACTCCTGACGTCACATTGGTTTTTGTCTTACACTTTCAGTCACGGGGAGAGTTTGTCTGCCTGCAGATGCAGACATTTATACAAGGACGCAACAGGAACAGAAGTTGATGCAGAAATATTCAACCACGTTGTTGGACGAGACAATGTGGTGTTGACGCCTTTTTCCAGTCAGGCTGAGATATAAAGCCTGCTGTAATCCAACACTCTACAACCTAAATGATGAATTCATTTACAATCTTCTGCTCCTTGTCTTGTGCTTCTGAGCTGTCTGACTCTATCTTCAGCTCAAATGCATCGACTGTGATCATTAATGAGATCCCTAGCAGAAGACTAGGACCTGAGGAGACACATGATGCAGTGTCTGCCAAACAGGTTGAAGCCAAGTCCCTGTAGAATCTCAGGGGTTTCCCAACACTTTGTCCTCATTTTACTGGAGTCTGAAAGATTTGTTGTCCCTTTTTCTCTCTTCTGGTGTTTCTGTTTGTCATCAGTTAATTGAGGCTGTGCTAAGAGGAAAGTCTGGTGGGAAAGAAGCGCTAGAGGAGGACCAAACCCCAGGAACCCTAACAGACGTCACAAGAAGACAAATGGTTAACGTACTCGTGGCTGACATGATTGACAGTCAGGGGTTTGTGTGTTTCATGTTCTTATTTGGGCCAAATAACTGCATGGCCATTTCATGAATGACTCAAACATCCTGTCTTAACAGGCACCTCCCTACTAAAGCAGTCAGAGAGGAGTAGGCTCTTGGGATAGTGACCCTATTCCCATCCCCCAAGGATCCATATACCACCAAAGGTTCTGTAATAGTGGTTTTCATAGTTTACCTGTCGCTCTTAAGGTGATACTTTCTGTTTATTTCTTTCAATACTTGCTTGTTGAGACACAAAGCTGTGAGCATAACGTTGTCATTTGAATCCTCTGGGATGTCTCATGAACTAACATCAAAGTTGTTTTCATTTCAGGAACACTTCTACGATGCTACAAGCAGCACAGGATCCATTTCATGGCGTCTGAAAACAGTCCAAAGGAAAGTTCCTGGAAGATCTGCAGTGACATCAAACTGCTCTGCCGACCCTTTTCTGGGAGGCCCAAATCTGTCAAAGGACGGTTAATGTTGAAAGGCAGCTAGGTGGGGAGGCTTTCAAGGAGGCCATATCTTTGATCTACCCCACCACAGACAGTTCCCTGGTTGTTCAGAAGATGAGAGAGACGTTTCAGCAGCGTCAGGAGTTTGTTAAAGACCCAGTCCAAAGTGCTGAGGTTCTCTCTATCCTCCCAAGATTCTTGGATACAAGAGGATTGGTCAGTTTATAGTGAAAGATGTAGAATATTGTAGAATAGAAGCATTCCTTGTAGTAGAAATGTAATATCTATGTTCCCACAGGTGGAACAGGACTTCAATCTTCTTTTAATGACGAGACATCCTCCAAGCTCCTCCAGAAATGGACCTGATCTTCAAGCCAAATGTAAGAAAAGAGGCCAAACGGCTCACTTCAACACCAGAGGTGCGTCGCTTGTTGCAGTCAGCAGAAAGTACCCCAGGTGGGGATTCTGACCAGCCAACAGGTGAGTTGTGTTTGATTTGTCTGTTGTGAAGCCTGAAGGTAGAGTCGCTTCATTCATTTGTAATTAATCAAGATTGAAATCAGGAAATGAAGCGCTGGTGGGTTTGTTAGTATTCTTTTATTTAATTTTCTCTGTGAATCTGAAAGTTGATCTGATATTAATAATAAATAGGAACAAAGATTGATGCAGTTTGAAGAAGGTCCAGTCAGTTTTTGTGAATCCTTCCCCTCAGCCTATGAGCAGGAAATGAGCTGCTTGTTGTTGTTGATCTTCCTTCTTCCTCCATCACCGGGGGTCAAAGTCTCCTGAAATAAGAACAAGTGATACCGTTGAGAGACTTCTCCTCTACATGAGGTCATCATTTTATCATGGTGATGAGAAGAATATGTCATAACATGTCAATGTCTTAGCCACATGAGGAAATGAGTGCTGCTAAAAGTGGCTGAAGCTTGAATGAAGTTTTCTGCATCCAATCCCCTATTGTAGCAGTCAGTGAGAAGATGTTTGAAGAATTCCCTCTAAAATGAACTTTTCTCTGTGCTGCAGACTATAATTGTGTCTCATGCTGAGTTTCTTTGTCTCAACCCTGGTGGTGCTGCAGCTGGGAGGAGCATCCACACAAGCAGCAGGGTCGGCAGCCGTGTCTCCTTGCTGTCGGCCGTCAGAAGAACAACATTGTCTCATGACACGGCATTAGTGCATTTATTCACCTTCCTGCAGACACTTTACAATATTGATGTGGGAAAAAGGAAGGAGCCAGAAATCCAGAATTGAAATATTATATACAATTTTAGAAACATTGAAGTTCATGTGCAGGAATGCAGATATTTACACTCTCCTAAGAAAAGACAAAAGGTCCGAGTCTGACACTTACACCGACTTTTTTGATGGAAGTTCTTTTAAAAGCCACCCTTTGTTCACAGCAAACAGACATGCCTTACAAATTCAACTGTACTACGATGGTTTTGAATCAGCCAATCCCCTTGGCTCCAAACGTGGAATTCACAAAACATTTTAAAGAGTTAAACTAACACTACCAAAATAGTAAAAATGTAACTCCAATGCAGTGTTACTGGTCTAATCTCTTAGTGTTACTTTAACTCTATTTTGTGAGTTACAAAAATTAACTCTGGCATAGTGTTAAATAACTATTAGAGTTATAAACTATTTTGAAAGGGTTAATTTATCTCTGGAGAGTGTGGAGCTATATAAATCCTGAAAAAGTGTTGAAAACAACTCTGGGAGAGTTAAATCAACACTGGACTTTTTGCTGTGAGTTGAATTAGAATGAAGTCCAGTTACTTCTGATTCCACCTTCAGGAGTTATTTACACAGTTTGATTGTTTTATAAAATGCATCGTTAAGATTAAATGTTTACATTCAATTCTACTATTTACACATTCACAACCAGATGTAAGATAAGTCTCTTTTCTCGTGATCCACATTAATGAGTCAGACTTAAAGAGAATGATGAGAAATCCGTGGAAAGAACCACAAACGGCCACCAGATGGCGCCGTTTGACCGCGTGACTACAACATTGGCTGTAGAATATTTAATATAACTTAAGTTGTATACTTCGCCTTGCTCGGAAGGTTTTTCAAATTATTTTGGGTTATTGTCTATCTTTGTTGAAACAACCCAAAAATAAACAGGGGGAAAAAAGGTTTAGAAGAACTTGTTTTGATCGTTTAATCCAAATATGCTGGCCTCAGATCCCTACTGAAATTTACAGACCCGCTATTAACAACAGGAAATGACGTCTTAGTGGTCCGTCTGTTTTATGGGTCCTCTCTGGTAAGAGCAGATGAGGTAATAATAATAATACTAATAATAATACATTTAATTTATAATGCACTTTACATTTGGATCAAATCTCAAAGTGCTATAATGGGAGGTAAATGGACGGAACCTCCAGCTCAGCTGACATCTTCCATACCTGTGTAGTAATACAGACATAAAAAATGTTGGGTCCATTAAACATGTCGACTAACCAAAAAATTACTTTTACGATATTTTTGATTTAAAGGATAATGAGTGTATGTTGATTGAAAAAACCCATTATGATTACCCCAGCTTTGACCAAATAAGTAAAATCGTCAAGAACTTGTCTCGTTCATAATATTTTCATTAATTCAGATAAAATGAATGAATGACAATCCACTATTGGAATCATCATTTCTGATGGTGGTTACCAGTATGTGAATAAGGACATTACACTGCAGGTTCACCAAATATCTTCACACATCTGTGGAATATTATTACTTAGTCAGACACTCTTTTTGGCACCGATACATTTTATGAGGTCCTATTTGCTTCAAAACACCAGAATTTATTCAGAGACTGAAATACAATCAATCTTATATTTCCCAAATTATTTCTTCCCAAATTACAAGAGGGATGGAAGTTTTGTGTCGGAGCCCTACCCAGTGTTTCCTAATACAAAAATGATGATTCTATAATACCATTCATGAATTTTGATTTTAAAGACTTTTTGGTAATTCAGATTTTATTTTTATGCAATTTCATGATATGAAACTTGTACAGGTGTGAACCCATTTCTTTAAAGGTGTAATCCAAGAAGAGCCATCAAGACTGGTTGAATAATTTAATAGACAAGAAATCACACACACACACATAAGAGAACATCATCAAACTATATGAACATTTAATAAAACATATGGTAAAAACAAAGCTGGAACAAAACAACTAGAACATTTTACTGGAGGAGAATCATTTGATCACAGTTTTGTTTTTTTACATGAACAAACAAAAACTGTAGGTGATAACTTGAATCTGTAATCTCTTGACCAAACTCACCTAAAACCTCTTCAGCTGTACAACACACAATCCCATGGTGTGTGTTTGTCAGACACTGTGTGTGACACACTCGCATACATAACCTACTGTGTGAGGAAACACAAACACAACCAGCACAAACCAAATCTTCAGGCTGCAAAAGAAAGCATGAAGAATTATAACTCTATCAAAGTATCAGGAATCAACCAACACATTATAAATGATAACTTCCATGATGGAGTCCATCTCTACGTTGTTCTGACTAAGTACAAAGTACAGAATAATTCACTTCCTGTCTGTTTGAAATCAGAGAGAGTCAGTATGAACTCAGGGGAACAGGTTTGTTTAAAAGAATGAATGTAAGAACAAATATAAAATATCGCTGTCAAATTTGTAAGATGTGCTGAAAATACAAATGTAATATTTCAAACAATACCTTCAGAATCTCTTCTGCCTCGTCTCTTGGTGAATCTTTAAGAGACGGTCTGGATGAGTCCGTCTCAAAGCCCTGTGGAATGTTTGGGGACTCCATCACAGTTGTCTGGGCCGTCTGTATGAACGGTAAAACCACACACTTACTTTGTATCGTTTTACATTCTGGCACAAAAAGAGGTCTTGTAAGTATTTTAAAGACAACAGTTTGGACCTGCGTGACAAAGACCCCACAGCTGGTGGGATCTCTCTGGAAGGTGGGGCTTACTTTGCCAGGATTCAGCTTCACATTGCAAGCCAGCCGGATCACACTGGTCCAGTTTCACTTTCCGTGGAGGATGTCGTCAATGTAGCCCCTTCCACATCCTCTCCTGTCTGTGGACATGGTGCTGACCATGTTGTCCATTCAAGTAATAATGCGAGCAGTGACAAACTCTCAGAGATCCAGTTTGATGATGTTGATCCAGTTTTCCCCCCATTTGAGGAAGTCATCAATCTGTCCCCTCCACATCCCCTCTTGTCTCAGAGGACCATGTTCAACAAACTGATTCAAGTTCTCATTCTGGTTCTGATGCTGGCTGTGAAGTACTTAGTGTATGTGTCAAACTTCACAGAGTAAATCTGTTAGAGGAAATGATCGGTCAATACAAAGATGAGTCGATCCTGAACCACCATTAAAATACAGCTTTATCCATGAAATGGCTTCAGATGCAGACGGTGCCTTCAGGGATGTGGAGCAGAAGGGGCAGAAATGAGAGTCCCATCCCTGTCACCAAAATGGCAGGAGGAGGAGGAGGAGGAGGAGGAGGAGGAGGAGTGGAAGGCTGTGGGGAGAATACTGGTCAAGGGATTTCTCCACCAAGGATTTGTTCCTCTGCGTCTTGCCCCTGCGTTCACCACAGCACTGATATTAGGAGAGCATGTCGGTCTGCTGAGTTCCTGTTTGAGTCTTTGCTCTTGTACTTGAGTCAGTGTGAGGGAGATCTATCAGCCGCCGCGTTAAAGGAAGACATGGACAGTGATGGTCAAGATGACTTGTTAGATCTACTGGAACGACTGGGAGTGAAAAATGTTCCATCAGGAGAAAAAACCTCAAAGCAGTCCTACTTCAAGCAGCACACAAACAGATGATTCAACAACCACAGTGTGTTCTGGATAACATGTCAGCAGTTGTCGGACAACCCCTGAGGGCTATTATAAGCACAGAAACAAAAATGCAGGTTGATTATAATGACAAAAAACAACTTGCAGGAAAGTCTTAAAGCTGATTGAAGCGAGTCCAGAGACACCAGCTGAGAGACAAGCGTTTGGATTTTGACAGCAGTACGTCCGTGGATTGGATGAGGTCGGTCTAAGAAGGCTGCTGAGGTTTGTGACCGGCTCAGATCTAATCCTTGTCAGGAGAATCAAAGTCATATTTACAGCTGTGGAAGGTCTGGCCCGTCGACCCGCTGCACACACCTGTGGATCAGTTTTACAGTTACCTTGTTGGTCCAACTCCTACCCAGAGCTTCTTGTGGAGATGGAGAATGTACTGACCAGTACAACTACACTATGGATATTGTGTCATGAGAGAAATACACAGTTGTGTAGACCAGGCAGGGAACATGTGGCCAGTTTCAATTGAACTCAGGCTTAAACCTGAGGCAGAAGTAGAATTGAAGAACCAATATGCTGAGTAAACGATTCCCTCCTGTTTTTATGCCACTAACTCCTGTCCTAGAGTTGAAAAGCATTTCACTGAATGTAATATGTCAGGAGGTAACCTCCAAAAGGAACTACTTCAATATTCCACTCAGTACAATGTGCAAACAACAACAACAACAACAACAACAATGTCAGCAACACTTCTTTTAGTGAAACAATTACAATGTTATCATGAATCAGCAAATTCTTATCTGAGCAACATCAACAGATTGTGAGTCTGAAAGGCTGTTAGGTTTAGACTTTTGTTGTGATTGACACAGAGGTCAGTTGTCCATCATGGGTTGGTGTTTGACAATCTCATCCAGTGTGACAGGAAAGAAGACTTTCTATTGTAATGTTGTAAGAAATGACTGATTTTCCTGGGTATAGTACTTTTTAGTAGAAAAGAGATGCAATGGCCATAAAGTCCATTCATGACGCCCGCTTGTTTCCTTAATCAGTATGTTCTTGATGTGCCACAGTCCCTAAAACATTTATGTGTTTGTTGTTTTGGTGGAACCAAAAGATTGATTTTGTTGGGATGATTTCAGGGACATGCGGCTGGTTCCTCACATCCCATCCCTCAGCGGTCCACCACATTAAAATAGTACAAGATGTGTTTGTCTTTCAACTAAGAGTTAATGACTGATTTGACACAATAAGATCTTTTCCTTCCAGGCGTACTAGACTTTGAGTAAAAGTCCTCTTTTACTGACATACTTAAATAAATGCTGCTGTTCTTGGAGGGGAACATGTGATCTTGGTATGAGCTTCAGGTTTTATTTTTATCTTTGCTCTGTAGATTAGTGACAGATTCAAAGTATTTCATTTGATATTATTGTATGATAATGTTATAGTGGATAGCGAGGTTTCCTCAAAGCCAGAAGGTTGAGGGTTCAAATCCACCTCTGGCCTCGGGTTCTTTCTGCTGGAGTTTGCATGTTGTCCCTGTTTGCGTGGGTTTTCTCCAGGCGCTCCAGATTACCCCGACAGTCCAAAAAGAAGAACAGCTGCGACCCTGAACAGGATCAGAGGTCAGAAGATAAAGAGAATGGATGGATGGACTGTGTTGGAGTTTTGAGTAAAGGCAGCAAACCAGGTTAGGGGTTGTTATGAGTTCAAAGTTACTGACTTTTTACTTCTAGAATGTTGGTTGACAGAAGTGCTGTTGGATAAATGTGTTCCTGATCACAAATGGTTACTTCTCCTTTCTTTTATGCTCCTATTTGAAATCAATGTAATTCGGTGAATAGAACAAAAACTTATTTGGAGATCTGAACTTCTTTAAAAATGTAAGATCCATCTGAAAGTCTGTGATCTTCAGTGTTTCACTGAAAAGGCCTGGGCACAGTTAATACCTAACCTGTAGCAAAGGGCTCATTTGTGTCATTGTATGAATAGTGTCATAGTGTGAGCTTAAGTCATGACATACTTTGTAAGATGAAGACATAATATCTGACTTGTCCCCACAAGAGTTTGCTGGATTATTCAAAGGAGAGGATAAATGACACAAGAGATGATCGAGTATAGAAGAAAAACATTTTGATCACACAGAGTGTGTGGATTTCCATCCTATCAAACAAAAGTCCTATTTGTGGAGCTGCAGGGTTTAAATCGATGAAGACTCATACGGCTGATCAGCAACCATTTTGATAATTGTATAATTGTTTGGGGAATTTTCTAAAAAGCAAAGTTTTAACAAAAAGCTGGTCAGCGCTTCAAAATGTGAAAGACTTTTCCTTCTGCACAATGTCAACTTCTTCTTTTTGTGTTTGAACTGAAGGATGAAAGTAAACATTTGATGAGGAACCTTGGACTACTGGGAACATTAACTATTTGTTTTTACTATTCATTTAATGTTCCATTTCTGGTGAAGAAAATGATGAACAGATGAGTCACAGCAGTAATCTGTGATGGTGCACAAAGTATTCCTGTCTGTGACTGGAATAAAAGTACTAATACCACATTGAAGAAAATGTTCCACTGCAAGTACGCATTTGAATTTATTTCAGCAGATTAATATGACTGCTGCTTTTTTATTCTATCCTTAAGAGAGATTAAGATCTCTTTTCCAAGAATGAACTATATATATATATATATATATATATATATATATATATATTTATACAGATGAATAGAAAAGAATCAAAGACTAAATGAACCAAGTTCAAAAATGAGTGCAGTACAATGTCAGAAACAATCATATTGACCAAGAGGAACATTTTCCTGATCCTTCAATATAGATCTGAACTCCCCAAAAGTAATGAGTTCTGGCGGTTCTGGAAGAGTTCTTCTCTAACGTGGCTCCGAGTCTGTGTTGGCCGATGTTACTGCTGCTGACGTTAAAGGACCAGGTTATGTCATGTCATGTCACGTGGAGTAGTTTAATCTCTAACATCACCACAGCTTCTTTATGTCGTCACTGTTTTGTGTAAAACAATATAAAAGATTTTTTTTTAAATGCTTCAGAATCTCACAGACTTTTAACATCAAAAGATTTACTACAGCTACAGCAGTCAGACAAATACAGTGGAGGAGAAAGTATCACTGAATGCCCAGCAAACATGTTCTCTTTCTATTCTTCTTCACCCAATGTTCTTTTGAAAGCAGCGGTCCGCCTATAGTCACTATTAAAGCTGAGTGTGGACCTAGTCTGCTAAAAAAAGGGACAACTCCATTACCTCCTGGGGTGCAGAAGGTGGGCGTCCACTGTTTTCTGACATTTCTACACTACAAATGTCAGAAACAGTCTCATCACATGGATGTGGGCCTCCTGGCAGGCATTCCTCCCTGCCAGCTTGTATTTGCTGCTGGAATACTGCCTCGATAGAGTCTGTGGGACCAAACAGGTGGGGGAGGCTGTACATTATTAGTGGACGTCCACTTGGAGAAACTGCATTCCTGCTGAGACCAATCCTGTGGCAGTTCCACAGATGAGCAACTTCCTGTAGCTCTCTCTGCAAGAAGAAGATCTGAAGTATTGACCTTCAGCTTATCCCACTCACACCTTTTCAAACAGCCCATGTTTCCTGGATGCTGCAATCATTGGGTGCCACATGTGTTCTGGAGAAAGAATGAAGAAGGAGACTTTATGACAACAAAATGTCTTCAATTTCTCATGATCCCAAGCAGCTCATCAACAAAATACTGTCTGTGAAAACTTACAGAGGGATATTTGGACAGATACACCTGAATTCATGTAGATCTGAGAGCTGAAGACTCGTTTCAGCTGAAGTTTGGAACGCACTTTTGGAGCTGGACAGACAGACAGACAGGCAGACGGAGACTTTATGAAGAAGTGGTGAGGAAACTGAAATGATGTTCCAAATATGAAGAGCACTGGGAGAATCAATAATGACATCATCATTGCTGCAGCCTGGGGGATATGAATAGCATGGTGTTACTATAAATACTAGAAAACACAGGAACAAGCAATGAAGTCAAGTATGAATTCAT
This sequence comes from Lophius americanus, assembly GCA_037951165.1. Taxonomy (NCBI): domain Eukaryota; kingdom Metazoa; phylum Chordata; class Actinopteri; order Lophiiformes; family Lophiidae; genus Lophius; species Lophius americanus. The sequence continues at coordinate 173,273 of JBBDHG010000272.1, read as the reverse complement.
TACTGGACTAATTCACCGGGTCATGAACCAGAACATCTGAGAGACTGACTTCAATCATTTCCAAACATGTGAACTGTATTAGATTCTCATCCAGGAAGTCCCCTGAGAAATGGTCCTCCTCCTTTAAATGTTGAAAGACGTTCATCCAGTATTGTGCATGTGCTCTTCTTAAAAGTCCCCACCGTTCTTCAATCCTTTGGTTGGGATTACTTGAGCCGGTACTTGTGGATCTGTCAGAATCTTCCTCGTCGTGATCGACTCCTAAAAATATCTGCCTCTGCTCCATTGATGGGTTCTCTGTACCCAGGTCTGCTGTGATTGGTGTGGGAGCCCCGTTCCTCTCTTCCACCTCATCCATGAAGTAACCAGAGATAACACTGGGATGGATATTTGTGGAGTAAGCGTGGAACCATACGACCGCACGCCAAAACCCATCGGCTGCACCACGAATACAAAAACCGTACGGGTTCAGTTTGTCGTATGAACGGACCTGCCACAGGAAGGTGGGACCAGGGTTTCTGCATAGACGTCGTCTCAGACCATCTGCTTGCCTCAACTGCTCTCCTTGAGGATCTAGAGTTTTGAGCGGGTGCCGGACCGTCCTTTGAGTCACCACCAAGCCAGCTGGAAGGCATTTCAAATGCATGAATTCTGTTTTCATCTGAAGTGAGTGGCTGGAGACTCAAAGAGACAAAATGAGACCAAGAACACGCAGCAGCATCTGGACGCACTTTTCTGATGACAAAAACGCTAAAGCAAGGTCTAATATTTGCCAGAACAATGTGTCATTCATGTCCGGGTCAACAAATAATTTGCATCGCCACTTAAAAGCTCAACAGCCGACGGTGAAAAAAAGAGGTGAGAAGAGAACCACCTGGTTCCGAGGACAACAATGATGGTGACCATGAAGTGTCCGTCACTGAATCTAGTCCACACATGCCAAATGACTTTATGACCAATATTTCAGAGTCATTCAAACTCAGATATCCCACCAATAGAACATATATGGGTGGGACGTCTAAGTTTGAATGGTTCTGATCCAGATCTTACCCTAAGTGATAAAACGAGTTACCCCCAGGCTGGTTTCTTAAAAACAAATAAATATAAAAATGAATCGGTCTTTAGAACGGCTCTTTGAAAGGAGCGGATCCACAAGGTCCGGCTCCATCCAAAGATCCGTAAATCCCATCTCTAGCAGCAAAGGAGGATCTTTTGTGTTCATCTGTGAGAAAGACAAAAGAACGGCTCGCAACTGCGACCCGGTTCCCATCGTTCGTGTGAAAGACCCGGTCAGAAGATTGGGTTCGTTCGTGAACGTCAGAACTCTAGTACAGAGACGGCGAGTGTAGTGGTACCGGCCAGGTCCGCACAGAACCACAGAGAGATATTGGAGACTCAAAGCTGAGTACAGAATTTGTGAAATGGAAATATCCTTCAGAACAGGGTCAACAACAAACCTGCACAGACATCTAAGACCCGCCCACCCGTCTGAACGCCAACCTGCACTAAAGACTTTCATCTCAAGTGTCATAATGTTCAGACTTTTGTCTTTATTGGTGACATTTGTTTGCTGGGGTTCAGTTGTTCATTTAAAGGTCGGGTTAAAATGTTAAAGAATATTAACAGGTTCTTTTTGTATAACCAATAAAATGAATATAAATAAGGCTTTTATGAAAACACTGAATGAAAAACTGCTGACCGACACACAAACCATTCATAATTGTTAAATTAGGCTAAAATAAAAGGTTCCAAGTGAGAATAAATGAAGAACCGTAAGAACCGGTTCTTCTAAGGGAGCCCAGCCAAAAGAACCCAATCTTTGAAAAGAGCCGGACTTCCCATCACTAGAAGCCTCAGACTACGCCGAGAAATGGTGCTGAGAAGATCTGTCTCTCTCTCCACCACTCTCTGTCCATCTGTCTCTCTCTCCACCACTCTCTGTCCATCTGTCTCTCTCTCCACCACTCTCTGTCCATCTGTCTCTCTCTCCACCACTCTCTGTCCATCTGTCTCTCTCTCCACCACTCTGTCCATCTGTCTCTCTCTCCACCACTCTCTGTCCATCTGTCTCTCTCTCCACCACTCTCTGTCCATCTGTCTCTCTCTCCACCACTCTCTGTCCATCTGTCTCTCTCTCCACCACTCTCTGTCCATCTGTCTCTCTCTCCACCACTCTCTGTCCATCTGTCTCTCTCTCCACCACTCTCTGTCCATCTGTCTCTCTCTCTCTCCACCACTCTCTGTCCATCTGTCTCTCTCTCCACAACTCTCTGTCCATCTGTCTCTCTCTCCACCACTCTCTGTCCATCTGTCTCTCTCTCCACCACTCTCTGTCCATCTGTCTCTCTCTCCACCACTCTCTGTCCATCTGTCTCTCTCTCTCTCCACCACTCTCTGTCCATCTGTCTCTCTCTCCACCACTCTCTGTCCATCTGTCTCTCTCTCTCCACCACTCTCTGTCCATCTGTCTCTCTCTCCACCACTCTCTGTCCATCTGTCTCTCTCTCCACCACTCTCTGTCCATCTGTCTCTCTCTCCACAACTCTCTGTCCATCTGTCTCTCTCTCCACCACTCTCTGTCCATCTGTCTCTCTCTCCACCACTCTCTGTCCATCTGTCTCTCTCTCTCCACCACTCTCTGTCCATCTGTCTCTCTCTCTCCCTAACTCTCTGTCCATCTGTCTCTCTCTCCACCACTCTCTGTCCATCTGTCTCTCTCTCCACCACTCTCTGTCCATCTGTCTCTCTCTCTCCACCCGTCTCTCTCTCCACCTGTCTGTCTCTCCAACTGTCCACATCTCCATCTGTCTCCCTCTCCACCTGTCTCCCTCTCCACCTGTCTCCCTCTCCACCTGTCTCTCCTGTCTCCCTCTCCATCTGTCTCCCTCTCCATCTGTCTCCCTCTCCATCTGTCTCCCTCTCCACCTGTCTCTCCTGTCTCCCTCTCCATCTGTCTCCCTCTCCATCTGTCTCCCTCTCCACCTGTCTCCCTCTCCACCTGTCTCTCCTGTCTCCCTCTCCACCTGTCCCCATCTCCACCTGTCTCCCTCTCCACCTGTCTCTCCTGTCTCCCTCTCCACCTGTCTCCCTCTCCACCTGTCTCTCTCTCCACCTGTCTCTCCTGTCTCCCTCTCCACCTGTGTCCCTCTCCACCTGTCTCCCTCTCCACCTGTCTCTCTCTTCACCTGTCTCTCCTGTCTCCCTCTCCACCTGTCTCCCTCTCCACCTGTCTCCCTCTCCACCTGTCTCTCCTGTCTCCCTCTCCATCTGTCTCTCTCTCCACCTGTCTCCCTCTCCACCTGTCTCCCTCTCCACCTGTCTCTCCTGTCTCCCTCTCCATCTGTCTCTCTCTCCACCTGTCTCCCTCTCCACCTGTCTCCCTCTCCACCTGTCTCTCCTGTCTCCCTCTCCACCTGTGTCCCTCTCCACCTGTCTCCCTCTCCACCTGTCTCTCTCTTCACCTGTCTCTCCTGTCTCCCTCTCCACCTGTCTCCCTCTCCACCTGTCTCCCTCTCCACCTGTCTCTCCTGTCTCTCTCGTTTCTTTCTGCTTACATCAGTTTTTCAGGGCTTTGGGTGAGAAATAAAATATAAACCCGTTTTGTTTTTGTTTTTTACCCTGAAAGCAGTAAATTATAATTTTACTTCAGTCTTTTTTTGCACACATACTTTAATTTTAGTTTTACGTTGCATATGTACATTATCAGATTAGACATTAGATTAGTAATGTGAAAGTAAATTATAATAGATTCAGACTTTCTTTCTTTTTTTTACCATGACATCAAAATTATTTTCAAATATATCCCATATTTTTTGAGACCTTTCTGTTGAAATGAAGGTATATTCTTGATGAACGGTGAAAGGTTTTATACTGTAAATCTTTATGTCATACCAGCAAAAGCCGTAAATAAGAGGGAACAATACAGTTACTTTCACGGTAATTGATTGTTTGTGACATGAATGTATTTTTCCCTTCATTTGAACATAAATGTGAATTTTCACTATAAAACCGTGTTTTTCACATACTCTGACCACAAAAGATAAAGTTATTTACTGTTTCTTAATTCACCTCGTCTACTACGGTGATATGATGTTTTTAATTTGACCTTTTTTACCGTCAATTCTACAGTCAATGTCTTTCACTTTTTTGCTGGGCGATTCTTCCTCTTTGTTCAACAGATATCTGAACCGGTGTTTCTCCCACCGGCTCCCTCTCTCTTTTAAACATGTATTTGACAGTGCAGGAAGGAAATGTTCTCACTGCTGTAATGTTTAAATAAGGACCTTTGACTCTTCCACTGTCATATTACCTCATAAAACTGATGCAGCATGTTCACACTGAACAACCATAACATAATAACCTCTGGCAGGTTAAGTCAAAATAACCCTGATGAACTTACTGCCACCATTCAGTGAGTGGGATATATTTGACAGTAAGTAAAAAGGTTGTCCTGATGTTGATGCGGTGACGCCACTAGAAATAGACTGGCGTAACATTCTGAGCATCTTTGACAAGGAAGAAAACTAAACTAACTACACAAACTAGATGTTGTTGTGGGATCAATTGGAGACCCTTTAATGGCTGTTGTGAAGTTGGTGACACTACAGCGCACTATAGCGATGCTATTGATAGGACACACCCACTGGAACCAATCACATCATTCATCTATTACGTTCATCCTTTTATCCTCACATTGTGACGTCAGAGGCCAACAATATAACACCTGGTATAAACTGCTGGATCTCCACCAACATCTTCATCTTACTCAGATGAAGGCTCGATAGCCCAAACGTTAGCAGGAGTTGGAGTAAAGACCCAACACATTGGTGAAAGTGAGATCTGTCTACCTGCACAGGTGGTTTCTGTTAGTGCCACCATTTTTCTCTCTTTCTGTGCTCTTCACATGTTTTGGTTGAACACCACATACTAACACAAGAGGAAAGACGCGTCCACCTCCACCATCAGAAGTGTGTCCAGACTTTTATGAGGAGGTGAGGGAGAAACTCTGTCTCCATTTTCACTCTCCCTTCCTGCACTGTCAGATGTTTCTCATGAGTGACACCAGAACATTCATGTCGTCACACTCACTTTGTTCTCGCCGTCTGAGAAGTGAAAGATCTGCAGCTTTAAACCAATGATTTCATTCTGACTGCTCTTCAGCTGAACATCTAGAGGTCCCTCGTGTTCATCTAGTCTCTGTGAGCACAGAAGATCCTCAGAGAAGATTCATGCAGTCGGAGCTTCTTTCTTCCATCTGGAAGCATCGACCGTTCATGGAAGCAGAAGCGACACAAACATTTGGTAAAGGAGTGATTTTATTGAAGATCCAGTAGAAAAGGAGGGAAACAGCAGGAAGACTTCATCCAACGTTCATCTGCTGAAGGCCACACAAGAAGAGATTCAGTGCATCACTGTTCAACATCTGCATCTTCAAAGCTCAGACAGGAAAAGACCCTCATCCCTGAATACCAGCAGGAAACATCTTCTAGCAGTGAGCTGAGAAGCTTCAAACGGCCCACAACCCTTTTACCATCTCAGCAGACATTCAAAGGTCATGTTTCAAAACACACTCAAAGGTATATGATGAAGAGAAGAACACTCTGGACTCTTCATCCAGAAAAACCTTACATGATTTGTTTCTACAAGGCTGACATCAAAACAGAATGGTTTCATGGCTTTTAGAGAAATCAAGCAGCAAACTATGAACACAACTGGAAAAGTGATCATGTTGGAGGATCAGAACTAGGATGTGAAGAATGACCCGTTTAACCTGGACAATGTGGTGAGACCGCTCCTTGTTCCAGTCCAACATGAATCCATGAACCTAAAGAGACGACAAGAACAACATTACATCAGAGAGAAGAGAAGAGAATTGATCCATGAGTGTTTGGAGAGTTCAGTTCTATAAAGACACATGTTTCCATTAAATGTCCAGCATTCAGTCATTTCATGTTTGTATTTCATCACAGCAGTGTTTGTGGGACTCTGAGGGACAGATGTTTGTTTCATCAGCTGTTTTTCTGAAGGTTCATCTCTGAATTCTGAGCTGCTGATGTCTTTCTCTTCAGAATCTCTCTTCCCTTCATATCACACAGCTCCACCTTTGTGCTGGAAAACCCACTGAGAGTCAGAGACTTCCTCTCCAAAGTGTCCCACAGGTGGGACAGAGAGTGAAGGCATGGTCTCAGAAGGTTCTTCCACACGTAGTTGAAGGCGTCTCTGTGTAGCAGCAGCTCTTCCTGTCCCACATGAAGATACTCACTGTGTTCAGGGTTCTGGGTTTGTCTTCTCAGCCTCTGGATTCAGTTTCTCACGGAGCTCAGAGCTTCGGTCAGCAGCTGGAGGACAGTTGGCTAAAACACAGAGACGAGTCACTTCACTGCTCACAGTTCACAAGATGCCACAAGGACTTTAAGTGGTCTTAGATTGTCTGGAAAGACAATCCAGAACCTTTGGTCAATAAATAAATCGGATTTGCAGTTTCACACTTAATAATATCAAACCGGATTGGGTCACATGGTGAGACCAAGATGGCAGCTTAGCGAGGGCGCTCCAAGTAGCCGTGCACAACTTAACTCAAAACCCCTAATTTAAACCGCTACCTTCCTAAATAACATCCTGCCACTGTTATGTCAAAACAACCATCATCCAAGCAGTGTGATAATTTTACTGGAGCACACGGGACTGGTACTAAATGTTCCCAGACGTCATTACCTGTTCCCTGGAGTGACACAGAAGCTAGCCTCATGGCTAATTTAACTGAAGTCCTGAGTGAGCTGAAATCACTCCCAGCTGATTTTGGAAGGACGTTGGACAGCAGTGACACCCGTCTGACCAACACGGTGAACTCACCGGCAGCATCGGAAAGCCAAGTAAGAGATGTCCAACGAGATGTTTCCTCCGATTCAACAAGTTTTGAGGAAGCCGAATGCTGCATAAACCAGAAAGAGACGCCGTGGAGAGACGCCGTGGAGAGACTCCAGCGGCGGATCAGTGGATCAACCGTAGACACAACAGCCGACGATCACACACACAAGAGAAATGTTCAGAAAGTTACAGTAAGAGTTTGCTGTTGTAGGAGAACTGATTTGTGGGTATATACATGTATTTACATGTTTGTATGTACGTTTATTTTTTACAAATGCATAGGTAAGAAGGGACCTATTGAGATAATCTGTTTAACACGTGGACCTAAAGCCGGATGATTTTCATTTACATACACGGCCTTTGATGTTGGAGAGCAGCAAATAAGGCTTTAACGCGGTCAGATTGTATTATTTGAGTTTATAAAAGTTCATAAAAGGGTTACATTAATACATACAGCTGGAAGTGTTAACCAGCAATGAGTGTTTAGTTGTAGATTCAGGTTGAGCAACGTTGACTAGTTGCTCCTCAAACTATTGTGGATCAACCTCCCTCCAAATTTCAAGTATGGGGGAGGGTATGCATTTAACTTTTAGAGATGCTAGGGTTCAAATCAAGCTTTTTCTCTCTGTCTGTGCCGGTGTTTGTGTTGGGGTCCATTTGCACTTGTGTCATATGGATGTGGGTTTCTCTCTTATTGCAATCTCATAACTTTGCAATTTATTGATATAACCATATATGGAGAAAACAAAACATAAAATTAGTCTGGATATTAAAATTACAAGTTTGAACGTTGGAGGAATGAGAAAACTATCTAAACTTAAACAACAACCGGAAAGGATTAAAGAACCTTCAATCCAAAATCGTCCTACTGCAGGAAACACACTTGATAGAATCAGACATACATTATCTGAGTAGAAGATGGCCAGGCAAAATATTTCCTGCTTCTCCTACTAGGGCTGTAATTATTCTCATACACACATCAATGCCATTTCAAACATAAAGATTATTCAGGATCCACCTGGATGGTACATTATTGTTCAAAAATTCAAAGTGTTAAGCAGTTCTGTGGGTTTTTTCCCGGACCCAAATGCAGACGCATAAAACTTAGAGTTGGTGTTAAATATATTTATTCCTCCATGAATCAAGGAAAAACAGGGACAGAAAAACTGGAGGTTACTTAAAATGCACTGAGAGGGGTTGGAACACATGACGACAAGAGGACATCATGCAACGAACTGGCACAGAAGGGAAGGGAAGGACAAACTTCATACACAGACATAACGAGACAATGAGACACAGCTGGAGGGGAAACACAGGTGAGCATGATCACCAATCACAAGACAGACATAGAGGGAGACAGGAACACAGAGGCGTGACACAAAGTCACTATTAATGTTTCTTAATAAGGGAAGAAGACACAGGCCCCCTGTAAACACTGCATTTATGACAACTACTGAAGGTTTCTGGTACTTAGGTGTTAAAATCTCCCCTGAATTTAGGGAAATAGTCCCAGCAGATTATGACCCCCTGGTGGACAGAATGAGTGAAGCACTGAGCCGCTGGTCCAAGTTACCAATTCTTACATTATTTTCAAACTATTCCACTACCACTATCAGTCATGTTCTATGAAACACTCAATAAATTATTTAGCCAATTTATTTGGAATGATAGAAAAGCTAGACTCCATCTTAAACTATTATACCGACTCTATGAAAGAGGAGGGCTACAATTTCCCAATTTTAGATGGTACTACATGGCTGCCCAGCTGACTTCAGCATCATATTCTTTCTCTGCAACCGAACAGACTCCAGCCAGACTCCTATTAAACATCTACCAATACATTTGTTCAAGCACTCTTCAGATATTAAGACACTGAAGAAGGGTACAAAAAACCCCTTTCTCACAAATACAACTACGGTTTGGCATGCTGCACACAAACATATGGTTTATAAACCTGCATCTCAATTCACCCCCATTTGGGGCAACCACAAGTTTCCACCGGGTAAAAAGGATGGCGGCTTTAGGCTGTGGAATTTAAAAGGCATAGTGAAAATTATAGATTTCTACGTTGATGGAGTCACGCTTTCCTTTGACCAATTATGTCAGATAAACATTATCCCTAAGAAACAATTCTTCAAGTATCTACAGTTAAAAGACTACATGTCATCAAATGTGAGCAGTAATGAATATAACACTGTTATCAACACTAGAAGAAACAACACTTATAAAAGCATAAGGGAAGGGACACATTTCCATATATTACAGTATGTTGGTTAAATATAGAACGGACTCAACCCTAGATAAATGAAACGCTTGGAGAACGGATATACAAGAAGATATTGATGAAGCAGATTGGAATAATGATTGTTTAGAGGCACAAAAACAGACAATAAATACAAGCTTTAAATGACTTGAATATAAGTGGTTGATGAGAATGTACATGATATTTCTGCTAATATTCCACATATCTGTAACAAATGTTTGGTTGATAAAGGTACGTTAATTCATTGTCTGTGGGAACGTCCAATGATCCAAAACTTCTGGAAAAAGGTCACAGTTTGTCTGCCAGAGAGATTTACTACCAAAGTCCCTTTAAATGTTCAACTCTGTGTACTTGGGATATATCCAAAAGACTTTGCACAAACATCCAAACGGACTAAACTTCTGGACTTTGGACTTCTTCAGGCCAGGAGAGCTATTGTTCTCTGCTGGAAAGGTATGGATGCTCCTACATTAAGGAAATGGACAGAAGATCTTAGGGAATGTATTGGTCTGGAAAGACTAACGTACATTGCAAAGGACAAGCGGAAGGACTTTGTTGAATTATGGGAACTTTACATGAACATCATAGAAAACGGGAATAGAAGCTTTAGATGAAAAATAGATTGTGGGGGATGAGGGGAAATGATTTCATACAGTCCATCTATGTGTATGTGCAGGTGCAAGTGTGTGCGTATTTGCGTTGTCTATGTGACATTGGTTCAAAATGTTATGATCTTTTGTGTGATGTCATAAAGAGTATAAGAAAAAATAAAAATATTGGGGGGAAAAAAATAAAGAAAAGTCAAAGCAGTCCGTTTCTCGTGTGCTGGAGTAACCAGTCATTTCATCCAGTTGGTCCCTGAACAAATCAGAAAATAATGTCACTACAAGGTCCCCCCATACCTGCCACTATGGGGGGCCGGCCCCCGTACAGGAATTTTGCCCAATTAATTGAAATCAACATTTTTGTGATTCCAGTTGTCACCTTAAAACACTTTTATTTTCCCTCGACTGAATCTCTCTGTGGTTTTGTTCTTCTTGTAAGACGAGTGTTGAACCCTCTCATTTCCAGATGAGAGCAGTAACTAACTATTATTAAATTGTTCAGCTGTTTTATTGACTCTAACTACAAAACCACAATCTAAGTTTCCCCCTTCATCGTCTGAATGTCAGGATATCAGTGAGTATCTTCTTCATAGTGGATGAGTTCCCCTCTTCTAGTCGCTCAGAGCGATGAACAAATGACTGTATCAACAAGTATCCCTCGCCACACCGACGACCTCACCGAGGCCAATACTGACCGTCTCTGTGACGCAGGCTTTGAACACGACCCGCGTGATGAAAGTCACAGACAGTATCTGGATGTCTGTGTTCATCGGGTCTGTCCAGCAGCCTCCCCTGCCTTCTGATCCAACTCCCCACTGAGAGGATCGACTGACACTTCTGCTCCTCTCTTCACCAGGGTGAGACACAAAGTTTGACAGGACTACAAAAGTCGGTCAAGGAGCTTTGGCCTGAGGAGTTTTGGTGCCACTTATATTTATAAACCACCTTATGCTTGAACATGTTGATTGTTGTGGCCATTCCATAACTAGCTCAGAGAACCAATAAAAAAACAGCCTCCTTTCTGTTCCTGTGATATGTCATAGGTCATTCCTCCCTATCAGCCCCGTCAAGGTTCTGTCCATCTCATTCAACGGGAAGCAACCAAAGCAAGCTACAGGTCGACCAATGGAAAATCATTGTTGTCATCATTGCTAGCCTAGATTTGGAATGATTTGGAGCAGTTGAGGGGAATCCCGCCAGAACAACATTCACCATGAACCAGAGAGCTGCAAAGATCCGCAGGATTTGGCAGGAGTTGAAGTCCCTCAAGGACAATAGAAATGGGCCAGTAAGGAGCGACGTGACCCCTTGGCTGAGCAGCGAACCATCTTGAGTGAAGAAACTGCTGACTATCCGCAGAGCTGAGTGGCACCAAAGGCGCCAGAAGGAATAGAGATCGATCCGCACATCCAGACCACCAACAGTGACCCTGACAGACAGAGGGAGCTGGACCATTGCAACATCCTGACTAAACCCACCCACCAAGGAGTTTGATAGCAAGGAGCGACTCCTGAAAGTGGTCCAGGATGTTGTGAGATGTTAAAGATCAAGTTCAGCCCCTGGCCCGAGTACAGTCCCTTACAAGGTATATAAGAACTGTCGGTTGAACCGAGATGGCTGTGGAAGATCCTGAAAGTCATCTGGAGGAGAGGAAAAGTGGCGTAATGGTGATTCACTGAAGGAGTCTGGATCCCAAAGGAGGATGATTCCAAGAGAATCGACCAATTCAGGATCATCTCCTTGCTATATGTTGAAGGAAAGATTTTCTTCAGTACAGTGGCAAGGCAGCTGATCAACTTCCTTTACCAGAACGGCTGCATTGACACCTCAGTACAAAAGGGAAACATATCTGGAGTACCAGGGTGTATAGAGCATACGGGAGAAGTGATCCAACTCATCAGAGACGCTCGGGAGAACAAGGGAGACCTGACAGTAATGTCGCTTGACCTGGAAAAGGCCTACGGCTCCATCCTGAACAAGCTGGTCCAGATAACGATAGCAAAAATTAGGTGCCAGGCCATGGGGGCAGCTGTAGCACAGTGGGTAGATCGGAAGGTATCGGAAGGTAAGCAGTTCGAGTCCCAACAGGGTCCACTTGTCGTCGGGTCCTTGGGCAAGACCCTGAGATCCTAGTTCCCCAGATGTTTCAAAGGGGCCCCCGACTGCTCCCTCAGAAATGGGTCAAATGCAGGAAATAATTTCACTATGTTGTACTGTGTATGGCTGTATGTGATAAATACAAGTTACATTATTATTATGTGGCAGATCTTATCATGGACTATTACAACAAGTCCAGTATGAGAGTCTCAGCAGGGTCAGTAACATCAGAGTGGCACAGGCTGGAAGTTGGCGGTATCACAGGTTGCATCATCTCTGTGATCCATTTTGCCTTGGCGATGAATATGATACGGCCCTACGTATCATATTCCTCTACGGCCCGCCTCAGAGCCAGAGGAAGGGGCCAGCACATCATCCCCACCACCCTGAGGCCAGATATCCTCCTGGTCTCAGAGGACACGAAGAACATTATCTCAATGGAGCTGACAGTGTCGTGGGAGGACCGCTTGGAGGAGGCCCACGAAAGAAAGAAGAGCAAATATGAAGAGCTGGTCATCGACTGCCGCAAACAGAGCTGGAAGGTAAGATGTACGCCCACCGAGGTTTTGCAGGGCAACCACTATACAAAGCCTTGAGTGCACTGGGCATCACCGGGATAGGGAGGACGAGATCTATCAAAAACATCACACTCGAGAAGTCATCTTTTCTCGAGATGACTCTGGACTCCTGATCCAGAGTCATCTCGAGAAAAAGACTCGAGATGACTCTGGATCAGGAGAGGTGATCCATGGGGGGTAATCAATGCCACCTGAACACAAGTCGGGTCTAACAAACACCGATGGGTTGCCTGTGTGAGGGTGTCTGATGTGGTGAGCCCTGAAACACCCAGTGACCCCAGGTTACATTATTGATGATGTGTTCAGGAGCATCCAAGAAATGTATTCTAACAATGTGTTTAAGGAAACTGAAGTAAAAAAAACAATAATTTCCCGGAAAAACTATTTTTACTTGAGATATACCCCTTGATTCAAAATTTGCACTTTTAATTATATCCCTGAAAATTCAGGTGTTTTACGGAATCAATCGCCGCCGCAACCACCACATCGCCGCGATCAAGCTGTTTCATGGATCATTCTCTAATTCCATACCCAAATATACCTTAGTGCGAGGAAGAACTGGATTGATTTTGGGAAAGGTTGGTTGTATAATTCCTACACTAGGGGAAGCTTTATATCCAAAAGCTTTTGGGCTATAATTGCTCAACCGTTGGACCAATTGAGTCCAAATATTGGTGCCGATGAAATATCTGATATAAAGATCATATTTCTCTCACTAGTGGGATCTTTCTGTCTTTACAAAAAGACTGTTTCTGACAGAACCTCAAATTAAATCTGAGGCTCTTCCTGGATATACGCTTTCTGACATCGTAGACCCAGTATAAACGCCTGTTCTGGGAACTTTTGAGAACTGGAGAATGTATTTGTCTGACCTTTAACTTTGAATCGCACACACTCCTGTCCAACATCTGCTGCAGGACTGCTGCAGGTCCAAAACACAGGGAGCTACTAAGCTTCTTTAACATTGATGTTTTAAATGGCATCAGCTGTTTCCATGGTGAACCAACGTTTGATTGTGAGGTTTTATTACGTCTATCACCACCTCAAGTGCAGAACTGACCTGTAAGTGTAATCAGATCCACAGCAGAACACATGACCACCACTGCATGCAGCATTCCTTCAGGTTGTCTTCAACTGGTGGTTGTTGTTCTTTATTTTCTTTATGTTTCTTATGATATGTTCTCACACGCAGGGACCAATGACAATAAATCTTTCTTTCTTATCTCAACATTTCACCTCATTCATAAATGTATATATCTCTTGGGGGTCAAATTTGGACAACTAGGTCTTCTCTTTGGCTCGTCTCACATAAACGAGGCTGTTATTGACAGGGATGGCTGAAAGCATGAGTACAGAGAACATGTAGTTGGCATGTACTCAGGCATGAAGACTGCTGCAGGCAGCGCCGATGGCTGATGTGTAAGACCGACCATACAGAACAAACCTTTACCTGGGATCAGTGGTGTGACGCTGTGGGCAGTGTCACCAGAATCAGATGAAGCGATATCTGATCCTGAACCTGAACATGAACCTGAGGAGAGAAGAATACCAATTGAAGAAGATGGACAAAGAGATAAACAGATTTATTTATTGAGAGACAGGCGCACCTGATGAGCTCCCAAGCGGTCCTGGAGAAAGAGGAAAGTTCTTCTTGTCTAAACGAACAGAACAAAATAAATCAACAAACACCAACGCCAGTTCAACCAGAGACGTTGATCCGCTCTGTTTGGGAAGCCGATCCTAAGAGCCGGGCCGTTCTCCACACAAAGTTTACCGACCTATAATGTTCCCACTCATTTAATAACAATATAAATATATAAATATCAGCTACAGTCACTGTATTATCAGCAGCTAATAAATGTAAATCCCCAATCACTTCAAAACCCCTGTAATACTGTTAAACATTTGTTCACACTGAACAGAATGATTCACATAGGAAACAAATATCCATTCAAAAAAGTCAAAGTACAATTTGAAATAAAGAGGAATTACATTTGAAATTCTAAACATTGACTCATTCAGTGTTTGTTTTGTTATTTTCAACATATGACACATAGTGGTTGACTAAATATGCTGGAGCTTCTTTCACTGACACGAAACACTTGAAACCAGAACCAGAATCCTGGAACCACATCCAGATATGCCTCAAGACTGAATGAACTCTTCCTTTGCCTTTGGCTCATCCATCTAAAAAACAAACCCAAATACGCTGAACGCCTTCAGAGAACTTATTCACCAACCGGCACGGAGGACACATGACCTCCGTTCAACCTCGCCGGCAATTGAAACAGGTTTTACGTGTGCGATAGAACCCAAATGACTAAATAAAAATATGGAGAGACAAATGTGTTTCTGTTGTCTGAGCTTCTAATACAATGAGGGGGATCCTCTCCTCCCACACACTCAAACTATTTCAAATCCCCCCCGCCCCTTCCCTTTGGTTGTAGGTCCTCCTTTTATCAGCGCTCTGTTGTGATACTCTATTCCATTTTTCATCTGGATAGTCATGAAATAAGAATGACAGGAGAAATACGTATTTGAAGAACCTTTGTTCTCTCCCCTCTCTCACCAAAGAAACACTTCTTCATGTTGGCCTTGAATCTAACGGCAGCAGTGATGACAAGAACAGCCAGTGCAACCGTGATGATGATGCCGATGATGATGCCGATGACAGACAAGTCAAAGGGCTCCTCTGGTAGGTGTTAAAAACAAAACAAATTATAAAAATCACGACCAGTATTGATGAGGTAGAGGAAATAGACTTGAGTTTGTAAGACAAGTTTCATAGTAACAACTGAACTGAACAAATTCTAAGTAATATCATACAGTTAAAAATGTTAAAAAGACAAGCTAATATAATTAATAGAATATCAGTTTTGCTTTAAGAGAGTCTCTTTCTATTGTAGTTCACTTCTGCATCTTTTGAACTTACCATTTGTCTGAGTAAAGTTGATGATATGAGGAGGCTTATGATAAAATAGGTGCTTTTCCCAGTGAAGATAGACTTTATGACAAATACTCATCATGTATGTTGTTTGTATTCCAGTGAAAACAGATCCTTCTCAACATTCATTCATGATCCGTAAACGCTTATCCAGCTCAGGGTTGTGGGGGCTGGATCCTATCCCAGCTGACATTGAGTGAGAGGGGGGGGGGGGTTCACACACTGGATGAGTCAGCAGTTCATCACAGGGCCGACACACTCCCTCCTACGGGTGATTTAAGAGTCACCCGTTTACCTTTATTGAATGTTGCACTGTGCCGCGCCGCTTCTCAACATGTGACACGTTCATCTCATTTCAATGTCTGTAGAAGTCGATAATGTAAAAGTGTTGAAATAAGTTTGTACACACAAACAAACAA
>JBBDHG010000272.1:110000-155000 GCA_037951165.1 Lophius americanus | reverse complement strand
CACATACACATACACACACGCACACACACTACACACAAACACATACACCCACCCACACACTACACACAAACACACGCACACACACACGACACACACACACATCACACACTCACATCACACACACACACACACACTCACATCACACACACACACAGACTCACATCACACACACACACACTCTCACAGCAAACACAAAGACACACTCACACATCACACACACACATATCACACACACACATACATACATCACGCACACACATCATATACACACACGCACACACATCACACACAGAAACACACACACACACACACACACATATACGCACACACACATACACACTACACACACACACTCACATCAAACACACAGACACACTCACACATCACACACACACATATCACACACACACACATCACACACACATCACACACACTCACATCACACCCACACACTCTCACATTACACCCACACACTCTCACATCACACACACACTATCATCACACACACACAGACACACACACACTCACACACATCACACACACACACACTCACATCACACACACACACTCTCACATCACACACACACACTCACATCACACACACACAGACACACTCACACACACACATATCACACACACACACATCACACACACACATCACACACACTCACATCACACACACACACTTTCACATCACACACACACACACACTCACTCACACACAAACACTCACATCACACACACACACACACACCTCCCTGTCCTCTCTGACTGCTACATGTACGGCAGAAACATGAACAAACAAACATTGGGGTGAGATGTCGGTGTGGTGGCGTACTAAGGAGTATCCAGACTAGCTCTGGATTTTTACACCGACCTGTTTAAGGTGGAGGTCTGTGATGCGGATGCGACTGCCGACCTCCTACAGGACCTCCCACAGCTGAGTCCAGTGGAGCGTGACACCCTGGGCTCTGACCTCTCTCTGGAGGAACTGACCACTGCTGTGTCCCAGTTGTCCTCTGGTAAATCCCCATCTAGCCGGTTGAGGAACCTGAGCCAGGTCAAGGGTCCCGGGTGGTTGTATCAGCATATGCTGATGATGATAATGTCTTCATACAGGGTCAGGGGGATGTTCATGAGTTACAGGACAGCCTGACCCTGTATGAAAGCGCCTCCTTAGCCGGGGTGAACTGGGAGAAGAGTGAAGCTTGTCTGATAGGTCCTTGGACTGTCGGGAACGCTCCGGTTCTCCCAGGGAACCTTGTGTGGGGAACCAGAGGGCTAAAGGTGCTTGGGTTATATTTAGGAAACGAGGACATAGAGAGGCAGAACTGGGAGGGAATGCTGGGAAAGGTGCAAGCTAAGTTGTCTAAATGGAAATGGCTGCTACCACAGCTGTCCTACAGGGGAAGAGCTCTGATTACCAATAACCTTGTTGCCTCGACTCTTTGGCATAAACTGAAAGTTCTCGTTCCTCCACCGGGCTTCATTCAACAACTGCAGAAGTTACTTGTGGACTTTTTTTGGACTGGTCATCACTGGGTGCGTGCATCGGTCCTGTACCTCCCGGTGGCAGAGGGGGGGCAGGGCCTCATAGACATTGCCTCCAGAACCGCGGCCTTCAGACTGCAGGCGGCTCAACAGCTGCTGTACGGCTGCGCTGTCTCTTGGCTGGATGTGGGCCGGTCGCTGCTGTGGAAGGGTGGTCGCCTCAAGCTTGACAAGCAGTTATTCCTGATGAGGTCATCTGAGTGTGACCTTTCTTGAATCACCACCTTCTACAGCTCGGTGATGGATGCCTGGAAGACTCTGGATATTTCCCGGCCCACTGACCCCTGCCTGGAATGTGGCTATTTGAGGAGCCATTGTTTCACAATCCCCTAATGTCCAACACCGTGTTTTCCTCGCCAACCGTCAGAAGCAAGTTCATTGAGGCTGGATCACTAAGCTGGGACACCTCACAGGGACTCCAGAGGACAGACTGGCTGAGATGACGGGTATCCGGTCAACGAGAGTCCTACGGGGTCTCGTGGATGGGGTGCGCCGGTCGCTGCCTGCTCCGCTCAGGGGTTTCGCCCGGAGCCGGGCCCTGGCAGATCAGTGGAGCGGGAGGTCCGGTTATGTCTTCTCCTCCCTGACTGTGGGTCCAGCTGTTGGTGACTGGGTGGAGGGGAGAGACTGGCTCCTCCCTCTGGGGACCCCGGTGCTCGGAACATTCAGCTCTTGTGGAGGAAGCAGCTGTACTCGAGCTGTTTCAAAGTACTTAACCTCCGATCACTAACAGGAGTCAGGGAGTCGAGGTGGACGGGGGTCTTTGGCTCAGACGTTTCCCCTAAAGGCAGACTGCTACACAGCGATGAAGACCAGTGGGACTCCAGTGTGAATATAGTTAGTTTTACTCTCATGATTCTACCTTTATTTCCTCTTTATTCATCATTAGTGATGATTCCAGTTTGTGAATCTGCTCTAAACATGTTTCATAGAATGTAAAACTATTTTTGGGCCGTTAAACAATGTTTGTAATTTTTCTGTGCTGAATTTGTGTTTTGATTTGAAACGGTTGTTTAAAACTATGTTATTAAACCTTCAGATGTCTGTAAATACTTACAGGATATTACTATTTTAACCAGCCTCTCCAGTTCTACAGACCTTTTTGGACCTTCATCTCCCCAATCCCAGAGATTTTGCACATTTGGCACGGAGCTGAGTGTCACACAGACAAAAATACATTTTCATGAAGATATCCTGTAGTGTTTATATTATTGATATATATGTGTATGCAGAAAATAATACTTTTAACGTGTAATAAATGTGGGAGTTTTATTGATGTCGTTATTTCTATTTCAGCTGTTTATGTTTTCATATCTGATTCTGATTTTACTTGTTTTTTTTATGTACCTGTAAAGCGAGTATTTATGGAAAGCACTCTATAAATAAAATTTAAAATAAAATGTAAATGTATGCACCTTTATTTGTGGTGCAAAAAGTGTCAAGTCGTAAGTAGTCAAAGTCACAAACAATCAGAGTAATTTTGACAATATGCTTGTGTAGATATCATTCATCCAGGTCATAGTAATCCTCAAAAAGTGGAATTAGAATGAAGTCCAGTTACTTCTGATTCAACCTTCAGGAGTTATTTACACAGTTTGATTGGTTTATAAAATTCAGCGTAAAGACTGAAAGTCTAGGCATTTCTACGATTTACAAATCCACAACTAGATTTAAGTCACTTTTCTCGTGGTCCACAAAAATGAATCATACTTGAACAGATTGATGAGAAATCCGTGGAAAGAACCACAAACGGCCACCAGTTGGCGCCGTTTGATTGCTTACCTAAAATTAGCCGGATAAATCTCTCTAAAAGTTAATTTTCTCTTAATATGTCTGTCTGTAAGGTGCTGTTTGAGTAACATCATGTTTGGAATACGTGAAATTGTGAAAATGGGTCATACATTCCTTAAATTGTTGAGTAGGAGGCGAAAGAAGAACCCACAATCAATGATCACGTTCACCCCTGCTTCAATTAACGTACCCGCCGTTAACACAGGAAATTACGTCTACGTGGTCCGTCTGTCTTATGGTTCCTCCCTGGTCAATCAATCAATCTTTATTTATATAGCGCCAATTCACAACAACAGTTGTCTCACGGTGTTTTCCAGAAAGAGCAGGTCTGAGGGTGAGGAGAGATACAGATGGAGGAAAAGCAGCAAAGATATCAGCTATAATCCACTTTCTCTAACCTCTCCATGGTCGGGCCGCGGCAGCAGCAGGGATCCCAGGTGGATAATAACATTGATATTAATATAACATTTAGCGATAGCTTATGAGGAAATACTATAAAATAATAATAATAATGATAACAATAATAATCATCATCATGAGTATCTTGTGATCAGTGGACATGGAGCAGGTCCACAGCAGCAGAACCATCACCAACCATGTGACCTTACAGGGCGAGAAAACACAAAGACTCCAGGGAAGAAGTCAAGTTAGTAACATGCATTAATCCAGTAACATGCATTAATCCATTTAACATGCACTAATCCGGTAACATGCATTAATCCATTTAACATGCACTAATCCAGTAACATGCATTAATCCAGTAACATGCATTAATCCAGTAACATGCACTAATCCAGTAACATGCATTAATCCAGTAACATGCACTAATCCAGTAACAAGCACTAATCCAGTAACATGCATTAATCCGGTAACATGCATTAATCCAGTAACATGCACTAATCCAGTAACATGCATTAATCCAGTAACATGCACTAATCCAGTAACATGCACTAATCCAGTAACATGCATTAATCCAGTAACATGCATTAATCCAGTAACATGCATTAATCCAGTAACATGCATTAATCCAGTAACATGCATTAATCCAGTAACATGCACTAATCCAGTAACATGCATTACAGTGAGAGGGATGTATAAAGAGGGACAGTGAGAGAGGAAGAGAGAAAAGCTCAGTGCATCATGGATGATGCACAGCATGGATGGATGAATGTCTGTACATATAACCTGTTAAGCCCTAGTCATATTTTCAGGAAAGAAAAACACCTAAAACGACATACCAAAAGTAAATAAAGAATTGCTCCTCAATAATAAGGTTCATATTGATGTTCTTGGTTTCTAGGGACCTGGGAGCATGTATTAATATTGTTCCCAGTGTCAAATATATTGTGTCTGCTACTATGCCTGAGTGAATAAACCCAAGGAGAAATGTGAAATGTCTATCCTTGCTTGTTCTTTTCCTCTATTTGACAGATGATAACATCATGGTAACAATGATTAGATGCACACAGATGCCATTGATCACCTTCAGCAACTCCTTGACTACAAATGTACCACATTTTATAGAATCAGAGTAAATGGTAAAGCTTCCACAAAGGCTTTAGTAAGGATTCCACCAGGCAGACACTCAATGCAGGACAATTTGGCACCAGGTGTACCAGATGGGTTACTTTCCACTTCCAATGGAAACTGGAAAATACAACTTATGGCCATTACAGGGGTCTATTGTCATCTACTGGAGCTTTTGGGGTACGACATTTCTCTTGTGCTTCATCAACTTCTAAGAGAATAACCAAATATAAAGCTATCAATGACAATGTGCAATAAGAAAACTAATCCAGATTAATGCAAACAATTACTTATTCACAGGGGGGAGGGAGGCTGTGACTGGCAGGCAGCCGAGTCATTGCTGCTTCTGAAGTCCCATCCCATGATACTCCAGAAAGCAATTTGTGTCAGAAATGAGGCAGAGTGACACATTACACTTGCAGCAGTAAATGGGTGTCTTAACGTCCTTTACTTTGTAGCCCGGCATCTCTACAAACTCCAAACCTCAGGAAAAGTCACTGAAACAACAACAGACCTGCGCGTACCGTTACCTTCCTTCCGCTGCTCGTAAAAGCTTTCTGCAATGTGATTGTGTAAGGGTCTTTACGCAGGGATTTGACCTCAGCTTGCTATTTGAGTCCTTTGAATGTTTGGTGTCATTCCACTCAGTAGCTTCTCCCCTTTCACAAAACTACAAACATGGCCGTGCCCCGGCTGGATTTACGATAGTATAAATCATTTATTTCTTCTTTTTCTGTTGTCCCACATTTTAATGTCATGTATTTAAGGTTAGAAATATTTTCTAAATATTGACGTTTGAACTAAAATAGATTTTCGGTCTTACTTTGTGAATGAGCTATAAATTCACAACCAGACTTAAGATATATCATTTTTCTCGTGATACACCAGCATTAACATAGATAAGAAGTCTGTGCAATGAACCATAAACGACCAGCAGATGGCGCTGTTCTACCGTGTGACAACAAGAAAGGTTCTCCAGTACTAAGGACAATCTAAATAATAATAATAATAATAATACATTTAATTTATAATGCACTTTAATGTATTCTTCTTCTTGTTTAGTGAGAGTTTTCAAATAACTATTAATTGTAATTTTTAAATAAAAATAATTCGTAGTTGTTTATCATTGTGGAAACAAACCATCAGTAGATAGTAAAAAAAATGTTTTTCTTGTTTCATTTAAATATGCTTGCCTTTTTTGCGGGAGTATTGTGCTGACACTGCAGATCTCGATACAGTTGGTTAATGAGCCAGCTAACGCTCTTGAAATGTTAATTTTCTCTTGATTTGTTTGTCTGTTAGAGGTTGTACATTAGAAATACGTGAAGCTTGTGCAAATAGTATAAAAAGGCGCCTATAATCCTTGATCATGGTCACTTTAACTGCAATTCACCGTAGTATCAGCCATTGATGAAAACAGGAAATGACGTCATAATGATCCGTCTCTTTCAGGAGCCTTCTGGTGAGTGATCGAGGCGCACATCATTCTGACGTACTTGCAATTTAGTAACTCGATAAAACAAAATTCCTCAATAAGCATGAAAAACTCGAAGAAAAATAAAAGTTAGAATTAACTCTGTACTCAATAAACACAAAATGAACCTTGTTACAATTAAAAATATTATCTATCAAATTCAATGTACGGGTATATTATATGTCCGGGTAGCAACAATTTATAAGTTCCGCTCTGACTCACATAATATGTCTGACTGATGGAGAAAGTGATTTACAGCAACACATATCAGGCTCTATAGATTAAAACCTGCTTTTCCAAAAACTAAAAGCTGATTTTTCTTGATAGATAGTCATGATTCCGTAGGGAAACATATGTTTTACATTTAGAGGCACAAGAACGTAGATCGAAACAGATTTATAAAGCCTTAAACATGCATGTCAAACAGATATATATAAGTTGTATGTATGTTGCTGGGGTAAATAAAGAAAATCCACCTGTAACTGCAACTAGTGTATGTAAACATACACACATTATAAAATACTAAATAAAAATAACTGAACCAGAAATATCAATTTATACCGAATCAAACAGTAACAATGACAAGGGAGTGTGACAGAAGTGGACAGTCACCATTTAATCATTACAGTGGAAGCAAAATTTAACAGCACACTACAATTGATGAAAACACTAAAAAGGGATATTACAACAAAATATGGCCACAGATTCTTTGGTTCTACAGAGTTTGGAGTTTGGACAGGGCTTGAACAGAAGCAGCATAACTCAGGCTGGCAGTGAGTTTAACATGTTTCATTTGACCTTCATTGTAAGGTACAGTAAATAAATACAAATGAAATATACCACATTTGACTGAAATGTTTGGTGATTCTTGTTGTTTATCTTAAAGCACACTGTTTGTTTTAAATAGAAACAAAAGAATATCACTATTTCTGTACAAATGGAGTGTAATGCACATGTTCCCCAGTAAAAAGCCTCTTGAAATTGTAAAAAAGAAAAAGACTAAAGACAATGAAGGACTTCATGTTAATACTAAAACCTTTATCGTTTGGTATAATTAGCACCTTGTCACACAGTTTCAGTAAAGAATTCATTTTATTCACTGCTGTGGGAAGAAAAAGGAGGAGGGAACTCATATACATATTTAAACCCTGATGATTGTCCTGTGCTTGGATGCTAAATCAGACAACATGTGAGCTGGATGGAAGACAATCATCAGAACCCAGACAGTGACTCAGAAAATACTGGATAGGTGTGTGGAGGCCTGATTTAAACATGCAGGTACAATCCCATCAAGTCCAGCATAGTTGACCAAAGTAATGGCTTTTAAATCAGAGAGTTTGTGCAGCGGGGAAATGGATGAATCTGTGTCACACTGGACTAACCTCAATGCATGAAACAGCAGAGAGGATCACCACTGAGCTGTCAATCACGTCATTGTTGAACCTGCAGGATGTTGTGTGAACATTGACTTAAATGGAAGCTGAACAATGACCAACAATATCATGAGTTTCTCTTTCACAGATCCGTCTTTAATTCTGGGAACACTGATGGCTTTAATTCTTTGGTTACATTTGATTTAAGGATGAGAGTCCGTGTTTACGATGTGAGCAAAGTGATTGACAGGTCGCCTGGTTTCTGACGTTACAGACGTCCAGAAGAGCCAGAGAAGCAAAGAGCTGAGGTTTGTCCACAGCTCCACATTTTCTCATCATCTTTTGGTGATGGAAACAATCTGCATCTACGTCCTGTCAGTCACAAAGGACTGACTGTCAATCATGTTGCCGACAGTGTGAACGTGGCATTAAAGGAATGGAAAGAACGTCTGAGTGGGACTTTCTGTGGGAGGAGTAGGAGGGGGAGGAAGAGCAGGGAAGTGGGAATAAGACACACATGCAGGGAGGAGGGAGGAGCTGGAAAGGGATGGGAGACGGGGCTGGGGGCTTCAGGCCTCCAGTCACCAGCCTCTTCTCCTTCCCCGACCGGCTCTCTCCTGGCTTTTTCTTCTTCTCTGGTGGTCGTGTGCCTCAATGACGGTCTCCTCTCCATCAGTGTTTTACTTCCCTCCTCTTTACTTTGATGTGAAGTCCATCAGTTGTTGGGAGGATGTTTCTTTCCCCAGGCACAGACTTGAGTGTGAGAGTGTGTTAATCTCACAACAGCATCTGTGTGTGTGTGTTAGTGTGTTCATGAGTTTTGTATCATTTACAAGTTCATTTACAAATTATTGGGCATGTGTGTTTATGATATATAAGTGTGTCTCTAAGTGCATGTGTGTGTGTGTGTGTGAGTATTTGCGTGTGTTGTTCTCTTCATGATGTGTGTGTGTGTGTGTGAGTGTTTGGGTGTGTTGTTCTCTTCATGATGTGTGTGTATGTGTGTTTTTAGCCTTGGAAACAGACAGGTCCCACTTCAGACCCAAACTGCTGATTGTTCTCCCCAAAGTCTGACACCTTGATATCCAGCAGAGGCAGATGCTCCACCTGTGGCGTGTTGATCTCCAGGACTGTCCTGTCCAAGTCCTTGTGATACTGCAGAGACACGTGGAAGGAATTAAGAGTTAAAGCCTCGTTTACATCCCAGCAGTTTCATAAAAAACAGAAATGTTTGTCCTTCAAAGGTTCTGCGTTCATATGACAACGTTGTGAAAATGATCCACATCCACACAGATCTGCAAAAGCGTTGAAAAACTCTGTAGAACAGGTGACAGGCCAGGAGTAGCAGGAGTTCAGAGCAGTACCACTGGTGAACACTCGGGGGCAGTGTTGTCATTATTCAAGCAGCACTCGACAAACATCTACAAACATGAGGATTTACTGCTGACATAAATCATCATGTAATAATAATAATAATAATACATTTAATTTATAATGGATGAAGACGGTCAAATATTTAAAATTATACTGATTGTAAAAAATAAGTTTATTCGGAATGCTCATAAAAACAACATTCTTTAGTAGTCAAAGTTCTTCCTGTGGATATGAGAAATTTGATTAAAGGACTTTTTGAATATTCACGTGTAATACCTGCATCTGTTACTCTGTTTATGGGCTATTCACATATGTCAGATTCTACATGTAAATATAAGATTTTGAGGTCATTGATATCAAAAGAATGATTTCCTCTTCCTGTCAAAAGAAAAATATTATCTCAAAGATTTTCCCGTTCAGTTCAAGTTCATTTCAAAACATTTTTTGACATTAAAGCATTGATGATGATGATGATGATGATAAGACATGAACATTTGTCAGGAAGATATTGAATGTGAGGAACATCTTTGGGGGCGGGGAACCCTCTGATGATCTTAAAAGAGTGAAACAGGAAGCTGAGGCGGGACACAAAGTCTGTTCATCTGTCCAAAGAAATATCACTTCTTCTTTTAAAATAAACTTTATTCAAAGAAAGATATTATTCAAAGCAGGAATGGGCATTATAACAAATATTGCATAACATTTAAACACAGTGGTGGAATGAAATCAGTGAAAAATGTTAAATAATTAATCAATGTATTAAGACAAACATGTACAAAGTAAAAGTCTAATCAATGAAAATAATAAAATAAAATGAATAAAAAGCATTTCCAGATGAATTTGTATATATTTTCAGTCATTTTGTTGGTGTTTTGAAATAATCGGTGAGGCTGTGCAGGAATATCCTAAAAGAGGGATCGCTAACGTTCCACTTGCACGTGTGAATCTGATATTTCCCCTGCAACAGAATCAAAGTTACCGTATCACAAGTGTTTCCATTCAGGTCATCCATAAAGTAGACAATGTCAATGTATGTAGATGTGGGGAAACCTTCAATCATTAGAGACAACCAGTTATGGATGTCCAACCAAAAGGAGGCAGAAAATGAAGAATGAAAGAATAAGTGGTTCATGGTTCCAACATCTGATGAAGAAAAAGTACATGGGTCCACTTCAAGGTGAGATCTGTCATGGATCCTTGAGCGGGTTTACTGCTGATGCTATTTTAAAATGGGTTTCTTTGACTTTTGGAACAGCTGGACATGAGAAGTAGAAAGAAAAGAAAAATGTGTTGATGAGTTCTTCATAGGACACAAATGAATCCAGTAAGTCATGTATGAATGTTACACCGTTTTCAAACCATTCAGCTCTAAAAATGGATCTTCTATTCATGGTTACAACCCTGCTGTTCCACAAGACAGAACTGTGAGGAGAGGAATTGTGGGTAAATAACATTTGACCGTAGTGCAGTGCTGGTTTGGGGAAATCTCCCAGTTTTAGAGGAATTTTGGACAATTCAAAATCACATTTCAGCAGGAAGCCCATTCCTCCAGTTTGATCCAATAGTTAGTTTGGGATATGGTTCCATCTAGATTGATGTAGAGAAAGACATTCTTTTAGCCATTTGAAACTAAAAGCAGCTTTCACAGATTCAAACTCCACGGCTTTTAACACCGTCTCCAGTAATTGTGATTTACGTATATAATGAGTTTAATTTGTCCAAATGAACTTAAGAATCCCTGGATTAGAGGACGTTATTGTCTTTGCTGGTGTGTATAAGGAATGTCAAGGGTAAAGGAGCCTAGACAGACCTTCATCCTTGGATAAAAGAACTGGGCCAAGTAGAGACGGGTCTCGGGTGAGTCGATGATTTAAAGACTTCTGGACTCCTTCCAACCTGGGAGAAAAGTTGATCTCTTCTCTTTTTTGTGTTTCTTGGTTATCATCAAACCCAGGTGTTTGACTTCATCTCTAACTGGAATATTAGCGATGCTATCTGTAGCAGTATTATGGACGGCCCAAAGTTCACACTTATGCAGATTTAGAGGGAGACCAGAGGCTTTAGAAAAAACGTCAAACCATTTTTCTGTTTGTGAGAAATAACGCTGTGTCATCCGCTAATTGTCTGATTATGAATTCTTTCCCCAGAACTTCTATACCTTGAATGTCTGAAGAGTTTTTAAGGAAAATCAGTCAATCAGTTCAACAGCAGTATTAAATAGAAGAGGGCTAATGGGGCATCGTTGTGGAATTCCCCTTTTGATAGGGAATCTTGTTGAGAGGCGGTGACTGAGGGATACACTACTGTTAATATCTTTGTAAAGCACTTTAATGACATACAAACATGTGTTCCAAATCCAAAGAACTCCCTCGCCTTAGAGAGAACGCAGTGTTCCAAAGTATCAAAGGCTGTGAAGAAATGTAGGAAGAAGATGAAGGGATGGTGTGGGATTAACCAGTTCTAATCCAGAATATCTAGACTAATTATTATTATAATTAATTATTATTAATTAATCAATTATAATCCGCAGTTGTCAAAATAGACCATACCACAAAGAGCTACAATTACTATTCCTAACGTTGAGAGCTATTGAAAGTTCAGTGAGGAAGACTATCATCTTGCACACTTGGACCACAATTACCGTTCATTGCACCATATTTTCCTCACATTCCGCACATGCTCAGTCTCAGTTACCTGTTTCCCGGCCTGGGGGCATCAAGTGATATCAGCTGAACTCGTTTAGGTAGCCTCATCCGCCCAATCACCTGTGTCTCACCTGCATGCTCCGCCCATCCACATCAGCTGGTTTCTTAAATATGACCCTCTCTCCATTCATCTGGTTCTATCATGCAGCTGGTTCACGCCCCCCTTACCTCCCCATCTCCACCTAGTCCTCATGAATCCTTCAGCCTCATCACTCATCAGCATCCGCAGAGTCATCAGCCACCACCACCAGTATCCAAATATGTCACTAAAGTTTAAACAGTGTACCTTTAATCTGGCTAATATACTTGTGGCGTGCCGTGTGTTTCACACTTAAGCCTTCAGTGGTGTTCTACCCGGATCAATCAAACCACCATTATGACGCCACGGTTACAAAAACCATTAATATTAACAGGGAAACGCAGTAAAACAGGGCGTGGCATCACAGACAGGTATCTTATGTAGTGAGAATGAACGCCATTATTTAAACAATGAACCTAATGAACACAATTCTACTAGTTTCCTATCGCGGCAGTCACAGCTGCGACGCTTACATGATATCCAGCAGCAGAATCAATATTAACCTCATAAAATGTCAGAAATATATATGACAACAAATGTAAATAAAATCCCTATCCTCACAGAAACTTTTGATTATTTGTACATTGAATCCATCTTCCTTTCTTTCCTCAAGAAGAGTTCAGTGACTCATACAGGCGATCTTTGGGTTTCATTCCAACAATTAGTCCTTTTCTATCGCCGTGGACGTCGACGCTGAAAGTATAGTCTGTCTGGTCGCATTTCTGGCATAACTTTAATTCGCTTTAGGGCTGAGGACGTCACAGGGAGAGTCCCCGCCGAACATGCTGATGTCTACAGCATCAGTTTTAGTAGCTCTTAAGCTCCCTGACCATCCAATCCAAGGACGGGAACAAAAAGGTTTTTGTACGCCTGCTAGATGGCGTCAATATCTTCATCTCACACTTTCATTGCCATTTATTTGAAGTTACCGGCGCCCGCGTCGTTGATCCTGAACGCCTCATGCATGTTGTATAAACACACATCAGAAGATCGTTCATCATAGCACACACATATAAAAAGTATGATGATGGAAATATAACTCATATGGTCTTTATACGACGGTTCTTGTTCTATATCTGTTTACCATCAGTTTTCTACAGCGCCTCCCTGAGGGTAAATGTCTAAATTGACTTTAATGTAGGAGAATGGGTTATTGATGATTCTGTCAGCTTTGCATATAAGAATCTTATTGTCCTTAGGTGAAACGGGTCGTCAGCAGAACCGTAGCCCTAAGGTGAAAGCTGAAGCGATCGCTGTCCAGTGCTGAAAGAAAGACTGATCCAACTATTAGTTTCTTGAAAATAAAGAAAAGATAATATTAGTGTCCCAAAAGTTAAGCTTGATTACAGTGTCAGGTTTGATAATAGCATGTTATCATAAGTTTTTAACGGATCATGTAGAAACAGCGCAAATTGTATTTTAAAACTACAGGAACAGATCACTACCGAAGACAGAGCCCTGAGGAGGCTCCTTTGTAGTGGGGAGAGAAGAGGACTTATTTTTTATCTACTTGAAACTCGTTGACCCTCCAGAAGAACATTTGAACCATGAGGACCTGCTGGGGTCAAATCCCACAACGATGATTTCCGTCTGTGGTTATTGAGTCAGCATCTTTTCCATTCAAAAGTCTTTTCGATGTTTGTTTCTCAAAATGAAGACCTGTTTCCCTTAAAGCTTCTTTCCTCCCGTCACAAACACTGTGCTGCTGGTTGGGCTTCTCCTGCTGATTTCTCTTCTCCTTTACCTCAGAGGAGAACCAGGCTGTGTGAGGGACTGACCTGCAGGGATTTTAAAAAGAAAGTCATTATTTACCCCCCAAAGTAACAGCATCTTATTCATAAACAAGCATTAAAATACAGAGTCCATGAAAAGGACAGATAAACAGAAGTAAATCCGGGCTGCACTAACAACAAAAAGCAGAAATCAACGGACCCCACAAGAAAGAAGGAAAGCTGCTTTCAAACCGGTTAAATAGAAAAGTCACATTCACAAATAATTCACGTAATAAAACAGATTGTTCATTAGAATAATCCATTACACTTCATTCCACGACATTTACGCTCGCTTATCTGGAGTCGGGTCGTCGTGGCAGAAGGGTAAGGAGAGTATTCCACACATATCAGTCTCCAGCATCACTCTCCAGCTCATCTAGGGGATCCCAAGGTGCTCCTAAGCCAGATGAGATTTGTAGACCCTCCATCCATTCTGGGTCTCCTCCTAGTTGGATGTGTCAAACTCCAAGAGAGGTTTCCTGGATTCTTAATCAGTACAACCTCAACTGGATCCTTCCAACGTGATGGAGCACCAGCTCCAGTCCGAGGTCCCTCCAGATGTCAGAGCTCCTCTCTTTGCTTCTCAGGCTGAGCCCCGCCCCCTTACGACCTTCTTCTGTCAGTCTCTACCCAGATCTCATGACCATAGCTGAGGGCTGGAACATACAAGGACCGGTAAACTGAGAGCTTTGAACTGCCCGTCCGGGCCTCGACCCCAACTCTATTCACCAACCGCCAGGGCTTCACTCTTCCTCCAGTTCACCCTCGCCGCTGTTAAGTCATAAAAGCGGTTTGTGATGTTGTTTAAAAGGTCCACATCATTCTGTTTTTCTATAAAAACAATGACATCATCAGCGTAAGCAGATAAAACAATGTTTTCATTAAAACCAGGTAAAATCAGGCCGTGGATGCTGATGCGTATGTTCCGCAGGTGGGGTTCTAAGGAGAGTGCATAGAGCATACCAGACAGAGCACAGCCCTGCCGGACGCCTCTATACACTCTGAAAGGAGCACACAGACCGCCATTAACCTTCAGCACACTCTCAACGTCGCTGTACAGAACTCTGATCTTAGCCATGAAACCTGCACTGAACCCAAACCTCTCCATGACCTTCCTGAGGAAGTCGTGTTCAACGGGGTCAAAGGCCTTTTCCTGGTCCAGAGAAATCAGACCAGTGTTTATCCCCAATGAGCTGGAGACATCCAGAACATCTGGAATGAAGGAGATGTTATCTACCATGGACCTGCGGGGCACACAGTACGTCTGGTCCCGATGGATGACCTGCTCCATAGCTTCCCTCAGCCTGTTGGCCAAGGCTTTGTACAGAATCTTGTAGTCCGTGCAGAGGAGAGACACAGGGCGCCAGTTCTTGCTGATCTGAGACGATGATCTGAGATGTTCTTGATAACCCTTCTTGGGTAGGAGGGTGATGACGGCCCGGCGGCAGGACGTTGGCAGAGAACCAAGAACCAGACTTTCATTGAACATATCAAGAAGGTCAGCCGCTAAATGTCCCAGAAGGCTTTATAGAACTCCACGGTGAGGCCGTCTATGCCCGGTGACTTCCGTCCCAGCATGTTTTGCAGAGCGGCTAGAAGTTCCTTCAGCTGTAGAGGTCCCTCCAGCTGAGAGTTTGTATCCTCAGAGATTTGAGGCAGATCACTGCAGAACCCCTCGAACAATGAGTCATCCTCCTCATACTCACTGGAGTACAGAGAGAAGAACTCAATAGCTCACCTTCTTATTTGGCCCGGTTCTGTCAGCTCCTGCCCTGTGTCCGAGAGCAGAGAGTGGACTACCTTATTCTGTCCCCGTCTCTTCTGCAGGCCAAAGAATAAGCTGGAGGGAGCATCCATCTCCGTGATGTTCTGGACTCGGACCGGCAGGTTGGCTAAGCCCATTTCTTTCTGTTTGAGGATGTGAATATATCCTGGATTTCCTGTGGACTCGCTCATTGTCTCTAGTTCCACGATATCAGTCTCCAGGTCCTTCATGGTCCTTCATGGATGTCTCGGGTGACGTTGAGTGTGTGCTGCTGACACAAGAGTTTGATTTCGGTCTTTTCGTGGTCCCACCACTGATTAAGACTCGTGAAGTCACTCTTCCTCCATCTAAAACCCGCCCAGTGGAAAGCAAGAGCCTCCCTGAAGCTCTTATCAAGGGTCAGAGAGGAGTTAAAGGGCCAGTACGCACTTGTAGGTGAGACGTTTCTATTCAAAACGTGACACAGAAGCAGGCAGTGATCCGTATAACCCACAGGCAGAATCTTACACACTTTGAAGATATTAAAATGGTGTTTAAAAGTGTAAAACCTGTCGATTCGAGCCAAGGAGATCCGATCTTCCCTGAGGTGGGACCATGTGAGGCTGTGTGCATCCTTCTCCACACATCCACCAGGCCATGAGAGTGGACCAGCTGCCTCAGAGCATGCTGGGAAGCTGGATGAGGCTCTGCATGGTTGCGATCCAAAATGGAGGTGCGCTCCACCTCCAGAGAGACTGGAGCAAACGCTCTGGAGAACAGGAGGCCCACTCCTCCACTGAGCTCTCCACCTGTCTGTCTGCCTGCAGCTCCCCACCTGTCTGTCTGCCTGCAGCTCCCCACCTGTCTGTCTGCCTGCAGCTCCCCACCTGTCTGTCTGCCTGGACTGACTCTGCTGGTCTTTGCCTGGTTCGGCACATTTTTTATTTTGCTCCGGCGTTTGCGTGGAGTTGGTCTGTTTTTTGAACTACCAGTTCATCAACCAGCATCATAGAATCAACCAGTGCTTTACTTTTATTTACTTCAATAAGATCATCGGTCACAATTTTCACCATTTAGACTATTAACCCGATCTGGGCTTGACTGAGTTACATGTTCCTCCACTCTGGAACACTCAGCACCAGCGGGCGGCTCCGAGGAATCGGAATGCTGGGAAACAGCGGGTCACTCCGAGGCGCCTGGCAGCCCGGAGACGGACCGCCCCGAGGACCCGGATCGCCCCCAAGCAGCACGCTGCCCCGAGGGACCGGAGCGCTCGGCACCGACCCGTCGCCAAGCAGTAGCGGGTCTCTCGGCAAAGGGGTCACTTCCCCCTCTTCACCACATTTAAAACATTTCATGCCTGCTGAAGTCACAAAAATGGCGTAATCAAAGTCGTCAACGCGGACAATGAACCTGAGGTTGGGTTCCTGGTCCCGGTCGTTCAGGATCATGAACAGTTTTCTCCGGTCAGACACTGCGTGCCTCAGCAGCGGAGACTTACAGCCTGACGGGAGCTTCTTCACGGTTGAGACCACTTTGCCGTGTCTCGCCAGTTCCTTACACAGAAAACCGTCGGTGTTGAATGGCGGGACATTGGACAAAGTGATCTTCGTTGCCGGCAGCGTTAACGGCAGTACCGGCACAAACATATCTTTGACGGTAACACCGGCCTCAATGATACTGTTGACCTTCTCCGCCTGATCCAGGAAGCGGACGACCGCGCTGTTCATCTTGGCCATCGACCTCACGCTGCCGTGGCCGACCACCTTCCCCACAGCCATCCCGACATCATCCACGCCGCACGGAAAACCGGCACAGACTTTGATGCCGTGTCTCCGTGTCGGCGTGGAGAAGTCCTCGTTCCCCAGGGCGTCAAAGAGGACGCTGGAAACCCACCCAAACCCCCCTCCCCACCAGACAACCCACAAAAACAACACAAACAACCGACTATGTGACAAACAAACTACACAACAACACTACATTCAACTAACAAACATTATTTAATACTTCTACAGAAAAAAGTTTTGAATTCACACTCACTCCGTGACCTCAGTCTGCACCAGGTTCACTCCCAGCATGCACTCCGATAGAGAGAGAGAGAGAGAGAGAGAGAGAGAGAGACAGAGAGAGAGACAGAGAGAGACAGCGAGAGAAACAGAGAGAGAGACAGAGAGAGAGACAGAGAGAGACAGCGAGAGAGACAGAGAGAGAGAGAGATAGATAGATAGATAGATAGATAGATAGATAGATAGATAGATAGCCTTTATTAGTCCCACAATGGGGAAATTGCAATGTTACAGCAGCAGAGCATGTTACAGAGTAAGAATAACATCGTGTTATGTGCAATAGTAGTATAATAGTAGAGAGAGAGAGAGAGAGAGAGAGAGAGAGAGAGAGAGAGAGAGAGAGAGAGTAAAGCTCCTCTGAGTTTGTTTGAATCATATACCTGCTTTACATAAATCTTTTAGTACTCATGTTCATTTTTCTTGCATAATTATTTAAATATTCGGCACATTTCTTTGTAAAGTAGACAGAGAACCAGAAGAAAAAGGACGAGTGTGTACTTAAACTTATGTGTGCATTTATACACACACAGACTAAATAAAGCAACTTTTACTCTGGTTCACCTTACAGCCATGTTTGAAATGTGGTCCATTTTACCAGTCGTGTTTAACACTCGACTGATGAGGGCGCTCCACTCAGACCTGTGTGTGTGTGTGTGTGTGTGTGTGTGTGTGTGTGTGTGTGTGTGTGTGTGTGTGTGTGTGTGTGTGTGTGTGTGTGTGTGTGTGTGTGTGTATGTGTGTGTGTATGTATGTGTGAAGATCTGAAGATCTGATGTTGTATATTTTAAAAAAGGTTAGATTTATTAATTTTTTTAATGTTATTTAAAAGCTGGACATCGGTAGTATTTATGTTCAATTCCACCAATCCCTGTTCTTTTTCATGACTTTCTAATTTGATCTCAACAAATGGAGGGTCTCTGAAAAGTTCACCAACCACCGCAGCTTCCCACAGGTTGCACCAAAGTACCAATCCGGAATATAGACCAGTGAGGCCCGTTGGATATATAATAATATAATAATAGTAATACATTAATAATATGTATAATAATAATAATAATAATACATTTAATTTATAATGTACCAGCATTTCAGATCCTCCAGTGCCCAACGTTTCATCAGGGGTCCATGAACTCCAAGACGTTCACCACCACTGAGCCAAAATCATAAACAAAGTCACCCCAGTAGATCAGAACCATCTGGATCAGACAAAGGAGAAACCAAACTGGAACATCCAGATCCACGGATCAGCGGCGGAGATGCTGAAAAGAACAACACCGCGTTACCTTTCCCTTCACCTCTCTGGTCACACACAGAAGAATTCTTCTGCTGCCTTCTGTGAGAGCTTGGATACCGGATGTCCAAATACTCCGGATGTCCAAAAACTCTGGATGTCCAAAAACTCTGGATGTCCAAAAACTCTGGATGTCCAAAAACTCTGGATGTCCAAAAACTGTAAAGAAATGAAGTTTTCCATTAAAGGTTCTTCGGATACATCTCGCTCTTTTGTCCAATACTTTTGTCAACATATTTTGTTTACATACTTTCTCTCCACATACTTTTGTCCACATACTTTGTCCACATATTTTGTGCACATACTTTTGTCTACATACTTTTGTCCACATACTTTTCTCTACATATTTTGTCCACATACTTTTGTCTACATACTTTTGTCCACATACTTTGTCCACATACTATTTCATCCACATACTTTGGTCCACAAACTTTTGTCCCATACTTTTGTCCCATACTTTTGTCAGAATATTTGTTCAAATACTTTTACTTTTTCTCCACATACTTTGTCCACATACTTTCTCTCCACATACTTGTGTCCACATTCTTTTGTCAACATATTTTGTCCACATACTTTTGTCTACATACTTCTGTCAACATACAATTGTCCACATACTTTTGTCCACATATTTTGTCCACATACTTTTGTCAATATACTTTTGTCCACACACTTTGTCCACATACTATTTCTTCCACATACTTTTGTAAATATTTTGTCCACATACTTTTGTCCACATACTTTGTCCACATACTTTTTCTCCGTATACTTTGTCCACATATTTTGTCCAAATACTTTTGTCTATATACTTTTGTCCACATATTTTGTCCACATACTTTTGTCTACATACTTTTGTCTACATACTTTGACGACATACTTTTGACCCATACTTTTGTCAACATATTTGTTCAAATACTTTTACTCCACATACTTTTGTCAACGTACATTTGTCCACATACGTTTTCTCCACATACTTGTGTCCACATACTTTTGTCCACATATTTTGTCCAAATACTTTTGTCTACATACTTTTGTCCACATGCTTTTGTCCACATACTTTTGTAAACATAGTTTGTCCACATACTTTTGTCTACATACTTTTGTCCACATACTTTGTCCACATACTATTTATTCCACATACTTTTGTACAAATTTTGTTCACATCCTTTTCTCCACATACTTTTGTCCAAATACTTTGTCATCATACTTTGTCCACATACTTTTCCTCTGTATACTTTGTCCACATACTTTGTCCACCTATTTTGTCCACATACTTTTGTCTACATACTTTTGTCCACATACTTTTGTCCACATACTTTTTTCCACATATTTTGCCCATATACTTTTGTCCACATACTTTGACCACATACTATTTCGTCCACATACTTTTGTCCACATACTCTTGTCTACCTCCTTTTTCTCCACAAACCTTTGTCCACATACTTTGTCCACATACTTTTGTCCACATACTCTTGTCTACATACTTTTTCTCAACAAACCTTTGTCCACATACTTTTGTCCACATATTTTGCCCACATACTTTTTATCCACATTCTTTTGTCCACATACTTTTGTCCCATACTTTTGTCAACATATATTGTTCACATACTTTTTCTCCACATACTTTTGTCCACATACTTTGTCCACATACTTTTTCTCCACATACTTTGTCCACATACTTTTTCTCCACATACTTTTGTCATCATACTTTGTCCACATACTTTTCCTCTGTATACTTTGTCCACATACTTTGTCCACCTATTTTGTCCACATACTTTTGTCTACATACTTCTGTCCACATACTTTTGTCCACATACTTTTGTCCACATATTTTGCCCATATACTTTTGTCCACATACTTTGACCACATACTTTTTCTCCACATTCTTTTGTCCACATACTTTTGTCCCATACTGTTGTCCACATACTTTTGTCCACATATTTTGTCCACATACTTTTGTCTACATACTTTTGTCCCATACTGTTGTCCACATACTTTTGTCCACATATTTTGTCCACATACTTTTGTCTACATACTTTTGTCCACATACTTTGTCCACATACTTTTTCTCCACATACTATTGTCATCATACTTTGTCCACATACTTTTCCTCTGTATACTTTGTCCACATACTTTGTCCACCTATTTTGTCCACATACTTTTGTCTACATACTTTTGTCCACATACTTTTGTCCACATACTTTTGTCCACAT
This sequence comes from Lophius americanus, assembly GCA_037951165.1. Taxonomy (NCBI): domain Eukaryota; kingdom Metazoa; phylum Chordata; class Actinopteri; order Lophiiformes; family Lophiidae; genus Lophius; species Lophius americanus. The sequence goes on along the minus strand of JBBDHG010000272.1, from coordinate 134,043 downwards.
ATTTTGCCCATATACTTTTGTCCACATACTTTGACCACATACTTTTTCTCCACATTCTTTTGTCCACATACTTTTGTCCCATACTGTTGTCCACATACTTTTGTCCACATATTTTGTCCACATACTTTTGTCTACATACTTTTGCCCACATACTTTTGTCCACATATTTGTGTCCACATACTTTTTTCTACATACTATTTCTCCGCATACTTTTGTCCACATACTGTCATCCACACACTTTTGTCCACATATTTTGTGCACATACTTTTTGTCGAAATACTTTTGTCGACATACTTTTTCTCTGTATACTTGGTCCACATACTATCGTCCACATATTTTGTCCACATACTTTTTGTCCACATACTTTTGTCCACGTACTTTGTCTACATACTTTTTTCCACATATTTTCTCCACATACTTTTGTCCACATACTTTGTCCACATACTTTGTCCACATGTTTTGTCCACATACTTTTGTCCACATATTTTTTCGTCCACATGCTTTTGTCTACATACTTTTGTCAACATACTTTTGTCCACATACTTTTGTCTACATACTTTTAACCACATGCTTTTGTCCACATACTTTTGTCTACATACTTTTGACCACATGCGTTTGTCCACATACTTTTGTCCACATACTTTTGACCACATACTTTGTCCACATACTTTTGTCCACATGTTTTGTCCACATACTTTTGTCCACATATTTTTTCGTCCACATACTTTTGTACATATTTTGTCCACATACTTTTGTCTACATACTTTTGACCACATACTTTTGTCCACATACTTTTGTCTACATACTTTTGTCCACATACTTTTGACCACATACTTTGTCCACATACTTTTGTCCACATCTTTTGTCCACATACTTTTGTCCACGTATTTTTTTGTCCCCATACTTTTGTACATATTTTGTCCACATACTTTTGTACATACTTTTGACCACATACTTTTGTCCACATACTTTTGACCACATACTTTTGTCCACATACTTTTGACCACATACTTTTGTCCACATACTTTTGTCCACATGTTTTGTCTACATATTTTGTCCACATCCTTTTTCCACATATTTTTGTCCATATATTGTGTTGATATCAACACAATATATGGACCTCAAAGGTCCATAAAGGTCCATTGTAACCCCCACAGCTTCCCCTGAGCTGTGGGGCGCTGAGGTTGACCGGCGTCACTCTTAATACTTTTTCTTTTTGGTTTGCGTACTAAAGGTGTACTCACGCTGCTCAAGCTTCGGTTTGAGGATATAAAAAGTTATGAATCTCTCAGGGTTTAGAAATGAGACGGGAGGAGGTCACAGGTTCTAATCCGTGGATGCTGCATCCAGAAGACAGATTTACTTCAGTGTGTGGCATATAGGTATAATTCACAATCTCAGCCAGGAAGACCACTACTTCCCGAATAAATAGAAGGTTCTGTTCTGCAGAAGATTATGACCCCATCCAGTTTGTCTCTCTCAACCCGATTCTGTGACAGCTGTGAAATCGGACTCTTCCTCCATGAGAAACGAGTGGAGCGCCCCGATGGCCCTCGGCGTGAAGCCGGTTGATCCCACTCAAAGAGAAGGTGAAGCCTCCTGTAATCGTGACCTTTGACTCCCAGTAGCCTCCACGTCCTCTGGCGCCCTGCAGAGACAGAGGATACGGCGTTCTGTGAGGGACCCAGCAGGTGGGACTTCTGTTTTCTCTAAAACCATAGTGAAGGTCTCTCCTGCAGCTCAGAACCATGGATATCAGACGCGGGTTCTAGGAGCTGCTCTGTGGAACCATCGCACCAAACACGACTCTGAAACCGGAAGCGTCTTGAGGGTCAGATGGATTCACTATTCCACAGAAAACATCTGGCATTGGTGGGGAGGCTGAGTCCAGCCCCCCTACAAAGGAAGCTCATTTCCACCGCTTGTATCCTTGACCTCGTTCTTTGGGTCTGGACCCAGAGCCCAGTACTAGACGTGAGGCTTGGAACCTAGATGGATCAGATTGAGAATATTCAAGTCTCTCTTGACCGCAGCGGAGCGATGCGGTGCCATCATTACTGCTGATGCTGCACAGAACCAACCTATCCCCAACAGGCAGCATTTATCTTGTTCTTTAACACTTTTCAAATCTGCTCTTGTGTGATTTGGACCTTTCACACAGCTGACGGTCCATTTTGCCCCTCTTGTTGGACCAGTAATCGCAGCAAGCGACAGCAGAGGGCAGTTTGGCTCCTTTTCTGGAAAGCCGGCCGGTCTGAAATCTCTGCTTTTCACTCGTTGCAACAACTGTAAAGGATTGGACATGGTTCCGTTTGAAAATCCAAGCCGAGCTTTCTTCTGGCTGCTGCTTTGGAAACGGGCCAGTCAGAAAAGAAGATCTGCAAATGTTCCTTTCAAAGGAGGAGAATCTCTTCCTCCGGGTTTATTTGTCAGCATGATGCTGTTCCAGGACGTGTTCTATGAGAACCATTTTAAAGCTGATCTTGTTCAGCACAGACACCTGACATCAGGTGTTCTCCACATGTCGTCATTGTGGAATGTTATTTATCTTATAAATCGACACACTTGAGAGGGTTCTAAATCCTGCTGCAGGTGTGGCATCTGGAGGACTTCTTCCCTTAGCTGCAGGGCTCCTGCTCTCCAGCTGACCCCTGACCTCCTTAAATAGAGGGCATGTCTGAAAAGTCCATTTATCCACAGTGATCAATGAAGTAGAATGGGAGAAGGAGATTGGAGGCGGTTCATCAGGAACCGCCTCCAATCTCTCTTTCCTCAGAGCTGGAGAGAAGACCTAGTCCCTAACACAAAGAAGTCCATTCAGACTGTCCACATCTCCAGCCGCTGAGGGTGGATCTGTGAAAACAAGGGAAGTTCCCTGATGACATCATGAACACGACGCTCCATCATCTTCTCTGACTCCACCCAGCAGGTGATCCCCCATGAGAAGAAGCGTGGGAGCGCTGGCGGTGCTTTAAACTGGAGCCATGAAGTGGAGATCCAAACGTTCCTTTATTCAAGGCTCAGAGGAAGCCTCTAGGTGGTTTTGGTGCTGCTGGGATGCCAGACCGGGTTTCCTGGTTGAGGGGGTCCACATCCTGGAGGGTACCTTGAAACCAGCTGTAGCTATCTCACAAACATAAGCCAGTTTCTGCCGTGTCATGTTTAAAGACCCGCCACTCATCAACATCTCGTCTACAACACGTACCTACGTTTCCAGGACCCGCACTGCAAAGACTCCAAATCTTACCGAGAATACTTGTCTAATCTCTACTCATAATCTCTTATTATTAAACGTGATTTAAGACACAATCGCTGAAAAGTAACATTTCAACCAGATAGGGGAACTTAGTGGAACATAAATCTCCCAAATGTATTTCTGTCTAACTTAAAGAGAAGTTTCATCTTTTAACGCTTAAATATCTCTCTGTAATCTTATTTCAAACTCAGAACGGACTCAAATATAGAACAGTGTCACTAATAAACAGAAAAAAAACTTAATGAAACCTCAGAGGGAATATTTTTGAGGTGTTTAAGAAGATAGGTCAAAAAAAAAGGCAGAAATTACGATAAACACCAAACGATCTCGCAGTCTTGCGACGAAGGGGGTAACAATTAAAAAGTTAAGGACAATTTGGTGATTCTGAGACACAAAACTTCCTAACATCAGTAAAATATAGTTAAAAACTGGATTTTCAGATCTAAATGTTGCGTATGTAACAAAGTATGTGTCGCGTATTTGAATAAATCTTACCAAGCAGATTTTCACTCCTTTTGTCGGCAGATTTATTTTACGTATTAGAAGATAAAACCTTTAATTCATGACTTTTCTACTTGTTTTTTTTATATGGGGCGCTTTAACGGCGTGAAAAAAGCCCGTTGGGTTTTGGTGCTCCTGGGTCTGCTTCATCAGCAGACCTATTCAGTGGTCCGCTGACCTCTGACCTTCTGCTGCGGTTCATCTGGACCAGAATCCATTTATTGACGTTCTCTAACTGCAGGCCGGGTGATTCATTGCAGAAGTCCTTCTTGGACTCACAGGAGCTGCGTTGCCATGGCAGCCGATCAGCCCACTGGTTTGGTTCTGACTGAAAAATGCCAACAATGTGAGCAAATGTTTGGGGTTCCCAGAGGACGATCCCCAATCATCCACTGACCTTCCTGAGGTGGAAGTTTGATTGATGACATTTAGGATCCCAGGTAAAGGAAATGCCTCAACTTTTCAACCTTTAAGTCAAAGTTTCTCTAACCTCACAAATACCAGATCACCTACTTGATGATCTGGTTATAAGTCGTGACCCCCAGAGGATGAACTTCAATCTCTGTGGGGACCGACTGACTTTCCTACAGGAGCAGCTGTGAATTTGAGCTTTGATGTCTCCTGAGACCCCCTGAGAATGATAGACTTGAAGGATTGGCATTCAATCATCCAGGACTTTCACGGTTCCCTGAGGATGGACTTTAGTTTCATAGATGGTTGAGTGATTTTTTTTTCAGTGCGACTGTGAGGTTGATATTTGTTGCTTTGAGTGACGGTTCTTCACGTCTCACTAGATTGCGGACAAGGAGGACTTCTCTATCAATTATCATCGATTCAGCTTTTTTTCTTTTCATTGAAAGTCTCCTGCGGACGGGGAGAACTTCTACTAATTAGATCGTGAGATCCTGGTGACCCTCCCTCAATGCCGTTACTAATCACGCGGCTCATTACTCTCGTAACTTAATTGCGTTCCGTCTCACTCTGGATGGTTTTGCAATAAAGTGAGAAGAATGTTTCTTCACCATCAGATGACTCACCAGGAGGAGAATAATAGAAAACCTGCACTTCAACTTCTCCTCCATGGACTGTCACTGTCAAACCCACATATGTTGTATATGCACTGATGAGCCATAACATTACAACCGCTGACAGGGGCAGTCAGAATGACAGTGATTATCTCATTACAATGGCGCCCGTCAGTGGGTGGAATATTTTTAGGCAGCAAGGGAAATATATTCAGGAGCAAATATTTGGTCCTGAAGTTGAAATGTTCTTTATTAAAAGGGAGGGCGGGGATGCCATCGGCTTCTTTGCCTGGGGCCCCCTATAGTCTAGGAGCGCCACTGCTTCTTGCCTTTCTATAAAACATCTCTTAATTATTAATCACTCTATTAGTTACTGCTCGTAATACAATATAAATCCTTTCACAGCTGCTACGGTGATTTGAAATATCTCCTGCTCTCCTCTATGTGGTGTTTAAAAAAAAAAAAAAAAAAACTGGCTATGAAGCGTCTGAGGGAGGGGTCCGCCAAACCTGGCAAAGTCAAAATTGTACTTTAGCTTCACCTACATGCACTGTCACTCCCAGCGCTATAATTACTCCACCCGTCAGCTATGTATGCATTCAATGTACTGTATGAAGTCATAGTAATATTTTTTTTTGTTCTGTTAATTCAGTCATCATACATAAGGAAATAGCTCTAATATATATATGTATATATAAAATATCCCTTATATTATATTATATTATATTATAATACATTTTAATCCCTTTGCTTACTTTTTGTACAGAAAGTGTACAAAAACCTCTCAGATTATGTTTAATGTCTTGGTATTGCGAAAAAAAAGACTGCTTTGTCTAAAAGTTACATAGATTTTCATTTGCGTCATTTTATAGTACACTGAAATATTTAAATTTCAGTGGTCATAATTATATGCGTGTTTTTTGTAATTAATTATTGGATTTGTTGCCGTTTATAATGTTGATTCAAATAAGTCCATTAAATCAGACATGATTTAGTCACTGTGTTTGTTTCCACCTTCATTTACGATCAGATCACAAACCCTCAGCATTTATATTCAAAATTTTCCATGAATTTAGTTTTCTTAATATTGATTATCTCGTCACCATGTTAGTCAATCAATCAATTGATTCAGCCACAGCAAGAATGGAGCAAAGGAGGAACTATAAAAGCAGGATATAAGACAAAGAACGATTTGAAGACCCCAATGAAAAAGAAGATGGGGCGGTTCTCCTGGGATAGGGGGTCCGGGTCACTGTTCTGGAGCCAGACCGGCGAGGGTCTGGTGGCCGGGCCTCTCACCAGGGGATTCAAGCAGCTGCTGCTATGCGGGCTCACCTATCGCCCATCCCTTTAGGATGGGCGTTGGGGTCGAGTGCAAAGCATTATGGGAAGGAGAAAATTGAGTAAAATGTAGATGAATGAATGACCAAATAAAAATACGTACTTAGCTAAAATCCTGATTTAGAGGTAAGTTTTGGGGTTGATTCTTAAAACAAATGAGTCAGAGGTGCTGGAAGAACGTTTTATTCATTAAGGAGGAGGAGTAAAAACTGCTTCTCCGCCCCTGCTCCCCCGAGAGTCTAGGTCCGCCCCTGCTACTCGACGTTGATCCGTTACTATGTGCATTTCGTTACTGCTCATAAGCTTTTCACTGTCACTGTGATTTGAAATATCTGCTGCTCTCCTCTGATTGGTGGGCCTGTGTCGTGGAGCACAGAGTTCCGTGGGTCAAAGGAGCTCAGTCTGTGGGAGGGGCCTCCCGAACCTCCCCTCTGATTGACCGGAGAGCAGAAGCAGCGGGGATGTGATCGTGCAGGGAAGAACTCAGAGAACCGCCTCGACTGGTTTAATGACATCCTTCTGGAGAGGATTAGAGGTAATTAGATTCATTAGGGTGTCGCTGCAGAAGAGAAAGTGGAACTGAATCAAGATGCTTTGAATGCGAGAACCTTCTGCTTCTGCAAATCCTCCACGCACTGAGATAAAGTCAATCCACTCAAGCTTCCTGCTGTTTCCTCGGAGACAGAGGCGCGCACATGGGCTTGGCAAAGACGGAACCGCAGCCTGATGCTCTGATGGCCCATCTGGAGCTGTTCTACTTCGATCAGCCGGACCCCAGAGGAACCTCCCTGGTGCTCCAGGAGCAGAGCGTCGAGGAGATCAGCAGCAGCGGCGGAAAGTTGCTTCATCCCGGCGGAGCAGAGGCTTCAGCACCATGGACAGAGCCGCGGGGCGCCGCGCCTCCAGAGGCGGAGACCTCCTTCAGCTGCAGGCAGCACGCTGTGGAGGAGGAGGAGGAGGAGGAGGAGGAGGAGGAGGTGGTGGAGGGGGCGGATGTCCGGTCCATGGAGACAAGTCCAAAGACCGGCAGACTCAGTCAGAGCTCCTCAGGTGAACTGTATGAGGAGGAGGAGGTAGAGGAGGTGGAGGACATCCCGGAGTTATACTTGCTGTCCGATGACGACCTCTCTGATGGACCGGGGAAGTCCGTGGATTACGGCTTCATCATCGCCGTGACGTGCCTGGTGACCGGCATCTCCCTGGTTGCTATATCCTACACGGTCCCCAGGGACGTGCGCGCGACCCCGGAAAGTGTGTCCGCCCGGGAGATGGAGCAGCTGGAGAGGGAGCGAGCCAGGGTGGGTGCGCATCTGGACCGGTGCGTCATAGCGGGACTGTGCCTGCTCACCCTCGGGGGCGTGCTGCTGTCCACCCTGCTAATGGTCTCCCTGTGGAAAGGGGAGATGATGAGGAGGAAAGCCTTCGCCTATTCCAAACACGCAGCCAACTTGTACGGCTCCATGGGTCTGAGAGTCGGATCCAGCCCGACTCTGGACTCCTGCTCACATCGACCAGCAGACGAGGCTTTAGAGGAGCTCAGCTGATTCTGGGGACAAGACTCAGACAAGTGGTCGGAACCTCCTCCCGGTGCTGCTTGGGTCTCAGTGGGACCTTTATGTATAACAAAACTGATAAAAAAAAAAGATTGATATAGAGGATAAATTCTTATTTTTCGAGCCTGACAAGCCTTTGGGTCAGAAGAGTGACGTCAACAAATGCACTTTTGCCCTATTGAATCAGAATGTGTGTTTGCTTTTATGAACTTAACCCACTTATGATCAAAGCTTGTTCAACCAGATAAATGTGATTAGCTTTCCATAACTCTACAGCTTGAATGAATTGCCCAATCAGAACTGCCCATGAAGTTTGTTGTACATTAGTTCTTGTAGAAACGACTGAACACAGTTAAGTAAAGCCAAATAAACAGTATTTTATTAAATTCATCTGTCACAGTTTCGTTAGCTGCACACGTTCACAGGAGATGCTACAAATGAACCAATACAGTCGTGTTATCTGCACATAATGCGGCCAATAATGTAGCAGCTCTGCTTTTTATTATACAGTATGTATTTCAAAAAAGTCTTCTACTCACAGAAGCCTACACTGTAAAAAAAAAGTTCTGTATAATACCGTAAAATGCCAACAGCTGTGTAAAACATATGCTGACCATTTGCATGACATTACAACAAATCCCCATAACAAATACATATACTGTACTAATACTGTTGTTCAATGGTCGGGACACTGTAAAAAAGTTCCATAGAATTTGCGGTAAAACCCATGGCAACTGTAAAAGACTGTAAAATTCAGAACAGCACACCTCCTTAGTAGATGTGTTGAATTATTTTAAGAAAGTATAAACAAAATAACTTATTTTTTACAATGAGGCTAGGAGAAAAAACTGAATTTTACAGTAAAAATACTTTTGGAAAAATCAACGGAAAAATACTTTTACAAGTAAGTCATTACTGTAAAAGTATTATTCTGTCTACAAGAATGATTGTATAGGTATATATAAATTAAATATTTGCTTACCCTTTAAACATAAAGCAAAAGCAAACAATTTTTTTTACAGTAGCAGAATGCTAGAAAAACAGCATATAATTGTAAAATAGTGTAGATTTTAAGGTGAAAAGAAGTCATACTATTTCATACTTTATTTTAATCTACTGTTATTATTTGTTGTTCTTTCCTTGAAGAAAAACATAGAATCTGTCCTTGTTTATAGTGAAAGACAAGAACTATATTATATACTATAAAAAGAAGATTATTATTATGTTTTAATAGTAAGTTACGGTCATTTCTTATACATGGTCAACATATTTTTTTTTTTCACGGCAGATTTCTGGCACCTACAGCTGTCGATATTTAACCATAAATTATAAAGAATTCTTTTAACAGTGTATAAAAGAACTGTGTTAACTTAAAGACCAGACATTCTGTCCTATGAAACCCATCTGAGACATTCAGTCCTACAGGACATAATCTGGGACATTCTGTCCCACAGGAACCCATCTGGGACATTCTGTCCAACAGGAACCCACCAGGGACATTCTGTCCAACAGGAACCCATCTGGGACATTCTGTTCTACAGGAACCCACCAGGGACATTCTGTCCAACAGGAACCCATCTGGGACATTATGTCCTACAGGAACCCACCAGGGACATTATGTCCAACAGGAACCCATCTGGGACATTATGTCCTACAGGAACCCACCTGGGACATTCTGCCCAGCAGGAACCCATCTGGGATATTATGTCCTACAGGAACCCACCAGGTACATTCTGTCCTACAGGAACCCATCTGGGACATTCTGTCCAAGAGGAACCCATCTGGGACATTATGTCCTACTACAGGGACCCACCAGGGACATTCTGTCCAACAGGAACCCATCTGGGACATTATGTCCTACAGGAACCCACCAGGGACATTCTGTCCAACAGGAACCCATCTGGGACATTATGTCCTACTACAGGGACCCACCAGGGACATTCTGTCCAACAGGAACCCATCTGGGACATTATGTCCTACTACAGGAACCCACCAGGGACATTCTGTCCAACAGGAACCCATCTGGGACATTATGTCCTACAGGAACCCACCAGGGACATTCTGTCCAACAGGAACCCATCTGGGAAATTATGTCCTACAGGAACCCACCAGGGACATTCTGTCCAACAGGAACCCATCTGGGACATTCTGTCCAACAGGAACCCACCAGGGACATTCTGTCCAACAGGAACCCATCTGGGACATTATGTCCAACAGGACCCCACCAGGGACATTCTGTCCAACAGGAACCCATCTGGGACATTATGTCATACTACAGGGACCCACCAGGGACATTCTGTCCAACAGGAACCCATCTGTGACATTCTGTCCTACAGGAACCCACCAGGGACATTCTGTCCAACAGGAACCCATCTGGGACATTATGTCCTACTACAGGGACCCACCAGGGACATTCTGTCCAACAGGAACCCATCTGGGACATTATGTCCTACAGGAACAAACCAGGGACATTCCGTCCAACAGGAACCCATCTGGGACATTATGTCCTACAGGAACCCACCAGGGACATTCTGTCCAACAGGAACCCATCTGGGATATTATGTCCTACAGGAACCCACCAGGGACATTCTGTCCTTCAGGAACCCATCTGGGACATTCTGTCCAACAGGAACCCATCTGGGACATTATGTCCAACAGGAACCCACCAGGGACATTCTGTCCAACAGGAACCCATCTGGGACATTATGTCATACTACAGGGACCCACCAGGGACATTCTGTCCAACAGGAACCCATCTGGGACATTCTGTCCTACAGAAACCCACCAGGGACATTCTGTCCAACAGGAACCCATCTGGGACATTATGTCCTACTACAGGGACCCACCAGGGACATTCTGTCCAACAGGAACCCATCTGGGACATTATGTCCTACAGGAACCCAGCAGGGACGTTCCGTCCAACAGGAACCAATCTGGGACATTATGTCCTACAGGAACCCACCAGGGACATTCTGTCCAACAGGAACCCATCTGGGACATTATGTCCTACAGGAACCCACCTGGGACATTCTGCCCAGCAGGAACCCATCTGGGATATTATGTCCTACAGGAACCCACCAGGGACATTCTGTCCTTCAGGAACCCATCTGGGACATTCTGTCCTACAGGAACCCACCAGGGACATTCTGTCCTTCAGGAACCCATCTGGGACATTCTGTCCTTCAGGAACCCATCTGGGACATTATGTCCTACAGGAACCCACCAGGGACATTCTGTCCAACAGGAACCCACCAGGGACATTCTGTCCAACAGGAACCCATCTGGGACATTCTGTCCAACAGGAACCCATCTGGGACATTCTTGATGCAGTTCTTTGATTGTGCCAAATACTCATTATTAGTAGGTTGAGTCAAATGAAGCAGGTTTGCAGCTTTAATTCATAAAAACTCAGAATTATTTTGGTTTAAGTTGTGGGAAATGTACAATGTTACATAAACTATATTATTTATGGACTTTAATGTTTTTCTTCATTTGGAAAATAAATTAGATTGACATTTTGCTTGGATTTGGATTTAATTTTTAAGAAACAGAAAAAAGTAATAAAAATTACAAAGACTTGTTTAAAATCAATTTCTTTAAATGAACCGTTGGAAAGAATGAAGGCAGAACTTAAATGAAAATGACGAAAGAACGCCAACAGAAACTAAACTCATGAACCCGCTGAGGGGAATAAATGAAAACAGAGGTTCTGATCCAAATGGTGTGAATTCATCAGAACCACTCAGAATGTTTCTCAGTGGGGGGTTTGACCTTTGTTCCCCACGCGCCTGTAAGTCCTCCTGACAACATCTGGACCTGCTCATGATGAGGTGGAGGATGGTGTCCTGGAAGATCTCCTCCCAGAGCTGGATCAGAACATCAGCAAGCTCCTGGACAGTCTGTGGTTCTACTTGGTGGAATCTGATCTATGATACAGAATGTCCCAGAGGTTCTGAGGTGGATTCAGGGCTAGAGAACATGGGGACCAGTAAATGGCATCAGGACCTTCATCATCCAGGAACTGCCTACACACTCTTGACCACATGAGGCCAGGAAGAACCAGGGTCCATTGCACCAGTGTGAGGTCTGACAGTGGGTCGGAGGGTTTCGTCCTGGTACCTAACAGCAGTCAGGTACCGTTGGCTAACACCTGCAGTTCTATGAGACCCTCCAAGGATCTACCTCCCCAGACCATCACTGACCCACCACCAAACCGGTCCTGCTGGATGAAGTTTCATCCGATTGTTTGATACACAATTATGTAACTTACCCAGCTGACATTGAGAGAGTGGCAGGGTTCAACCAGGACGAGTTCACAGAGATGGTTTTTTTCCCCACAGATTACTTTTCTTGGTGAGGACATTAGAGGGTTATTAAGCCTCTGGAGTCTGAGGTCAGGGGTCAGGGCTCAGCAGGCTTAACTCTAAGAGTTAGAGTTGACGGATAAAAGATGACGTCATTCTTCACAGAGGGGCAGATTTTTGTGCCGCCAGCAGCACAAAAGACAACAACAACAATAAATTAGTGGAAATAATGAGACAGGAAAAAAACAAGTCAATAATTTAACCGATGCCAGATAGAAATCATATGAAAAAGAGTCGCCCAGGGCTTTCAAACAATAAAAGTCATCAAACATAAAACAATAGAATTACAGTGAGTCCTTTAAAGGGCCAGCATCAGCTGGTATAAAAGAGTATTAAAGGGTTTAGTGCAGTTCATTTAATGATGATGGTGATGTTGATGATATTTGTACTTTATTGAAGGACAAGTCAGTTGTTTCTTTTATTTACACCTCAGCTTCTCCGTGGAAACATCACAAAACAAACAAAACATCTACAGATGGAGCAAGAGAACAAATAACAAGGATGGAGTCCTTTTATGGGATTAAGCTCCATGTTTGGTCTAATAACATTCTGAGTCTCTATTTCTAAATGAAATATGTGACTGAACCTGTTTGTAATGTCACCCAGCAGCAGCGTGTAGATGCTGAAGAGTAAGGGGCCGAGGACGGCGCCCTGGGGGACACCACATGTCAAAGAGGACACAGAGGAGGAGACAATGGCTACAGAGAAAATCATGTTCAAAAAGCAGGATTTTTCTTTCTTGGCATATTAAAGCGGGTGAAGACTTAATAAACAGAATTATGTAACTTTATACAACCAGAAAAGTCTCATAAGGGTTGAATAGTTTTCTAAAAAACATCACAGAAAGGTTGAGCTAATCTTATTAAGGCTGACTCTCCTCCCCGACATACAACGTTTCATCACGAAAGGATTTCATAAGTTTAATGTGTTTTAATGTCTTTATTTTTTTTTAAAACATGCTTTTCCAAACAATTTGTCATTTTGTGGTAAATTTAGAGTGTCAAAGATTTTAAATTTGAATGCTTATAAAAATCTAATAAGAGTAAAACCCTTTTCTAGAAACACGCTTCACCAAAAGGTCGACTGAATATAAATAAAATCCACTATTTTCCATGAAAAACTAAATATCTCCATCCATCAATTACATAAGTTGTATTTTATTTCTTTTCTTTTTTTAACTTTAAAAACCTGCTTGACCAAATGATTTTTCATTTCATGATAAAATTAAGGTCTAAGGTATCAAATGAATAAATGGCCCAAAGAAGTAATATTTGCAAAAAAAAAAGCGTCACAGTTTGTGGCTTTGATTCAGGTGTGACCTCCTGTGGGGTCACATGAGTTCATTCAAACTCAGGAGGCAGGTGGAGGTGAGGATGGAGGAGTTTAAGGACTTGGGCTCAACTGTTCAGAAAAACTGGGAGTTTGGAGAAGAGGTGAAGAAGCGAGTGCAGGCAGGTTTGGAGTGGGTGGAGAAGAGTGTGAGGAGTTATCTGTGACAGAAGAGGAGCAGCAGGAGTGAAGGGAAAGGTTTCCAAGATGGAGGTGAGAGCAGTTCTGCTGGATGGTTTAGAGACGGTGGTTCTGGTTCTGACCAGAAGACAGGAGGCAGAGATGAAGATGTTCAGATGTTCTCTGGGAGTGAGAGGAAGGACAGGATTAGAAAGGAGACATCAGAGGGACAGTCCAGGTGAGACGTCCTGGAGACAAAGTCAGAGAGGACAGACTGAGATGGTTCTGACCCGTGAAGAAGAGGAGGGATAGTGGATCTGCTGGTAGAAGGACGCTGGAGATGGAGCTGCAGGCAGGAGAAGAAGGGAAGGATTAGAGAGAAGGTTTCTGGATGTGGTGAGGGAGGACATGCAGCTGGTTGGTGTGACTGAGGAGGATTCAGAGGACAGAGCAGGATTGGAAGTAGAGGTTCTGCTGTGGAGACCCCTGAAGGGACCAGCCCAGAGAGGAAGAGGAAGAAGACTCAGTGTCCTCTAGAGTCATATAAAGTAAGACGTGAGCTCGATGAGGAGAATCCCCCCAGGAACCCAGGAGCTGGAGGAACCTCGTTGGACTCATATGTGTTGTTGAAGACAGATATACATTTGTGTGATTGTAGCTCCCTCCAGTGGACGGAGGTGGGATTTTGCAGCCAGAATCCCTCTCTGAGGGAAGAATCCAATTTTGGGTCCAATGTCCATCCAGCTGGTCCCGACCCACAAACAGAATAATATGACCTTGAACTTTTACTGTATCACGTTTGATGGTGTAGCTATCAAAGCGTTTCTGAGGAAATCGTTATGTTTCGTGATGTTTCTGTGATATAATGAATAAGAGCCTTTTTATCAGAAAAATCATGTGAGGAGAGAAATATTTGTTTCACAGGGATGAACTATTATTTATTGAGCGTCTCTTCCTGTCAGCAGCTCTGAGTTATGAACAAACAACACGCTCTTGACTTCAAGGTAAAAACAACAAATGATAACAAACAAATGATGACAAATGATCGATGGGTTAAATGTCTTTGAGAATTCAGGATACATGAATCTGGATCTGTATTCAAGTGGAACTCATCCCAGCCGGCATGGATCAGAGGAACACCTTCAACAGACATATGTAAATGTTTGAACTACAGGGTTAGGATCTCATTCCAGCCGGCATGGACCAGAGGAACACCCTCAGCAGACATATGTAAATGTTTGAACTACAGGGTTAGGGTTAGGATCTCATCCCAGCCGGCATGGACCAGAGGAACACCCTCAGCAGACCAGTGCCTTTAAATCTCTCTGTCCTCCGTGCCAGTTCTTTATTGACTCCTTGTGTTTTCCATCAAAGGTTTCTCCTGCTGTTTTGTTTTGTTTTCTCCTGTTCCTACCTGATTTGCTTCCTTGGACTTTGCTCCTGCTTGTCCCCCTTTTTAAGTTGTTTACCCCTTAGGCCGATTTGAACCTGGACTGTTGCCGTATTTTGCCTTCATGGACTTTGGATTTGGATTTGATTGAATTCAACAAAACTCGGACATTTATCTCTGTCATACTCGGAGATTTTCCCATAAACAGGCTGGAAATGTCGAAACAGAGCCGACTCAGCGGATTTTAATCTGAAAGGATATCGTTGAGCGTGTTTTTATTCATCATAATAACTCATAAAGCGACCTAAAAAAAAAATCCCATTTGATGTTGGGGGTCCACTTCATTTCACTCTGCTGGGTGGAAAACTTTTCTTTTTCCAAAGAAAGGAAATTGAATCGAGACCAACGCTGTCGTATAGGATAGCAAGTGCATATCCCCTGAAAAGCCCCCAACCGGCTGCCTTGCACAAGCAATCGCCCCAATTGAACTCCTCAAATGTGAAGTTATATCCAAAAAACAGTGTTTTTAAAAAAAGAAGAAGCTCCGCCTAGTGACGAAATTATTCTTCCAAACACTTTTGGAGACAGACCTTGTCTTAGTATTGGAATTATACAACCAGCCTTTCCCCAAATCACCCCAGTTCTTCCTCGCACTCAGATCTATGTGGGTGTGAAATGAGGGCGGACACGGCGGCAATGATGATTCCATACTTGACCTACGCACCTCCTGGGAAAGGCTGTTTGCATATTTCCAACATTGGAGGGAGCTTTATGGCCAAAAGGTATCGGAGAAACTTGGGATCGATCTTGTAAAAATCATACTTTGCTCTAGTTCATATTTTACTCACTGAGGGGAGTTTCTTCCTAGACAGGACTCACAGCATTTTTCATGGATCTTTTTCAAACTTAAACATAGTCCTTAATGCAAGGAAGAATTGGATTGATTTTGGCCCTAGGGGGAGCTTTACCTCCAAAAACTATCGCGCCATAATCTCAACCATTGATCCGATTTAGTTCAAATTTGGTGCTGATTAATCGCCTCCAGGAGGTCTGTCTTCTTTATTTAGTATTTTACGCTAATGGTTCATATTTTCATCTCGGCTGATCTTTTTGTTTTCCATAAATAGTTTGAACTGAAAGCAGGACCCTTGATAAAGATGTTAGGTGCTGCACCTCCACATGTGCCACTGGCAAATACCTTGACCCTTTTCACTTAAAAGCTTAAAAACTCTGTCACACCAACCAACCAGCTGCATGTCCTCTCTCACCAAATCCAGAAACTTCTTCACTGCTCCTCCCCTTCTCCTCCTGCCGGCAGCTTCATCTCCAGCATCCTTCTACCAGTAGATCCACTATCCCTCCTCTTCACGGGTCAGAACCATCTCAGTCTGTCCTCTCTGACTTTGTCTCCAGGACGTCTCACCTGGACTGTCCCTCTGATGTCTCCTTTCTAATCCTGTCCTTCCTCTCACTCCCAGAGAACATCTGAACATCTTCATCTCTGCCTCCTGTCTTCTGGTCAGAACCACCGTCTCTAAACCATCCACCAGAACTTCTCTCATCTCCATCTTGGAAACCTTTCCCTTCACTCCTGCTGCTCCTCTTCTGTCACAGATAACTCCTCACACTCTTCTCCACCCACTCCACCCTGCCTGCATTCGCTTCTTCACCTCTTCACCACACTCCCAGTTTTTCTGAACAGTTGAGCTCAAGTCCTTAAACTCCTCCATCCTCACCTCCTCCATCCTCCCTTTCATTCACACACATGTATTCTGTCTCGCTGCCTCTGACCTTCATTCTCCTTCTCTCTAGCGCATACCTCCACCTCTCCAGGTGCTATTTTTCAAGTCACCTGAGGCACACACAATAAAAAAATCCAAAAAAACAATGATCCTTAAAGTTTTAGTGTGTAGAATTTAATGACGTCCTACTGGTGAAGTTCTGCATTGTAACCGTTGAACACAAGCGTCATAAAGATGTCATCAACATCCATCGATGTGCTATAAAGGGTGACAATCCTGAAATAAATAAATACTTGAAATTTCAGGGCAGTTCCTTCTTTTAAATATAATATGGAAGAACAAGTAATAATATTAAAGCGAATCATTCATCAACTTTTCGGGTTTCTATCTTTGCTGTGGGGGACGACAGCACTGCTCATGGTTAATATTTAGAATGATCATTTAATTCCTTTTTGTCCTTTTTCAGAGGACAGTAATCATAACTAAGTTCATAAATGTTGCTGTAAATGTGACTAAAAAGTGACTTTAAAAATTCATCTCCACTTTTTTTTTGTTTTCCGTTAACATCAGTGTGTGTTGCTTTATAATCGGCGCTCCAAGCAGAGGCGGAGCCTGGAACACTAATTCAGTTACGTTTGTCTTTGATCAAAGCGATGGAGCAAAAGGAGGAGTTGAGGTGAAATGTGGGGATTCCCTGCCCCTGACAGAGAAAAATCCTGGATGCACCCCTGCATCTCTCGCTAATCGCTGCCTGACTGATGGACACACCCACTCAACCCCTCCCTCCAGCCCACCATGAATGGAGTCAGTCAGAATAATCATTCTGGCAGCAGGAAATGGAATTGGACCTCCTGAGGGGTCATTCAGGGTCAAGTTCTGGGGTGTGGTTTCTGGACACCAGGGACCAGGAGGATGTGAAGCCTTGGCCGCGCCGCATTAGTATCAGCGTCTGGCAGCCACTCATCATCAGCTGTCATAACCACTCATCACGCTGAGTGGCAGGGCAGCAACTCCACTGTGGGAATCGCACCATCCTGCATGTGCCGGGCCGGTCCGATCGACGGGGAAGAAGATCACGTCTTTGGGTCTGAAAGGCCTCTCTTGAACTACTACCTGACGTAAATGACTTTTTCAATAATGATTCTCGTTACTCTGTTGCATAGCAACGTCACGCAGACAGAACCAGGACTGAGAGGAGTTCTGGCTGGGAAGACAAGAAAGGGAGGAGGAGTGGAGGAAACAAGTTGCAGAATAAAATCAGGAGCTTAAAATCATCCATCTCAGAGCTTAAAAAAAAAAAAAACATACCCCCCTGTATCAACCTGTCACTCAGGAGGTCGTCAGAGCCGTGAGCCCTGGAGGCAGACGCAGCTGTAGGCGGAGTCTCGGCAGGAGGTGCAGGTGAGAGGGAAGTGGTCTCTGTGTGAACCTGCCGCCCACTACTGAGTGGATTCGTGAGCCTCGCTGTGGGAGCAGGAACCCACTGATCCCAGTCCAAACTTTAGCGGTGATGGAGAGATCAGGACCCATGTACCTCAGTTTCCACTCTTGTCCTCGTGGATGTCCTGGAACAAATGCAGAAGGGACATCATAACCATAGAAACTGGGTCAGCCTGTTGCCAAGGAGAAAAGCCCGGCTGGCGCTGGTGTAATGGAGTTTAAGATGCTCTTAGTTTCCTCTGCGGCTCTCGAGGCAGTCCAGGTCTCTTTTATTGCCTTGTTTGCGGACCACCCGTCCTCCGGCTGCTGGAGAGAAAGAAACAACTGCCGTCTGCACACTCGCACGCCTTTCACATCAACCGTGGAGCGGTTGAACAGACGACTTACAGTGTTCTGCGGTCGCACAGCAATTATTTCTAGATTCTGATGCATGCAGGGGTACCGGTCCTGGTTCAGGACTCTAGAGAAGACACAGCTGTCACTCGCACTCCCCTCCCTCAGCGCTGCTGTTCTCCGAGGTGCTTATCTATTTGTTTGGTTGAGTGGAAAACAGTGGCGAGATTAAAAACTAGTCCTACACTGTCGTCCCCAACAGCAAGGGTCTATCCCCCCAAAAGCCCACAATCCCCTGCGTTGTACAAGCGATTCCCATGATTGAACTCCTCAAATTGCGTGTTAAGAAAAAAATATCCTCCCAATACTAGATTAAAATCCTCCAGTCGATTCGTGCGCACCTAATGTGGACAGAATCCACCAATGGTGGAGGAACGGTGGCCCGAATACTTGTTGTCAGAAACAAAGTCTATAACCGACCTTTTCTAAAATCAATCTAGCAATCCTCACACTGAGGTCCGTGTGGATGTAAAGAAAATGAACAGTGTTCTCTCGTGTACACAGCTCCCCCTTGTGGGTAAAATGTAAACTTTAGAGTAAAATAGAAAGATCTCCTCCAGTCCATTAATCAACAAATTTGAATTAAATTCAACCAATGGTTGAGAAGATATGGCCTGACAGGTTTGCAGATACAGCTCCACCTACTGTCAGAAATACACTGACTCAAACCCCCGACTTTTCGGGGGTATAAATATGGGCCTTTAATTTGTATTTAAATAGCCTACACCCTTTTCTTATGAAATCTGTAATGGAGCTCATCTCTACAATAGCCTGGGGCCCCCCTCCTCACAGAACAGGACCAAAGTTCATCATTCATCTCCAATAAACACCCTGAACAGGCAGCAGCAGTGCATTGTGGGCCTGTCGTGCGTCAGGTCACCAGCGAAGTACCGCAGACACTTTATTTTCAACAAGAGGAAATTCTTTCCACAGTAAACGACAGTATTCGGGTCCAATTAGTCCACATTTGCTGAGCATGAATGGACTCATTGAGATCTGTCTTGTATATATTTCATATTTTACTCACTAAGTGGAGATTTCTTTGGACATAACTTCCGTTTTAATTGAGTTGTTCGATCAGGGGGATCGCTTGTACAATGCAGGGGACTGGGGGGTTTTCAGAGCATCACAGACTTAATTAAACCTAATTTTGCATTTTCCAAATATTCAAGTGGATAACTCAGAATTTGACCCACTGCTACTTTAAAGCATTTGACTGACTATGGTTGTCAAAATCAAATTTAATATAAGTTGAATTAAATCATTTCATTTGTCATATTTGTCACTCAGGCTTTTACGTTATGGTTTAATTCATTGGACCCAAAAGCAGACAGACTAAAAGGTAATGTGAACAAATGAACGTTCACTGACAAAAACAAAAGTCTGGCTCTATGAAAACAGTGAAACTGAATATTTCAAACAAATTCAGGGGCAGGAAATGATCCAACTCTAAATCTAAATGGAACGTCCCAAATAATAAAAGATGTAGAAAATCCAAACTCCCAGACGGAACCGATGAAGCAGAGAGGGTGATGATGGGAGAATGAGGGAGAGTGACACCTAAAGAGGAAAACGGACGAACACAAAGGACGGGAAACAGGAAATAGGAAACAGGAAACAGGAAATCCAACTACAGGAAGGGATAGAGGAGGAGTAGAAAGTAGAAACGCACAACATAGAACAAAGGACAAACTACCGGAGGATGTGAGACGAGGAAACATTCAACATGAAACAGGAAAACAGTTATACAAACTCACAATTAGGAACCTTCAAAATAAAACGCCAAGTACGAACGCAACCATGACACAAGTACCTGAAAGTTGTCCCTCAGACCGACTTCAAATTAGGACCAGCAGCTTCATCTGGACCGGATCTATTTAACCACACACAGCCGGAAACACGGGATTAAAAAGGATATTAGAAGAAAGAGAGAGGAGAATGTGAGAACGGAGCTGTAGCCAGTGCGTCGTCGCCATGGTAACAGTGTCGGAGACGGAATCTGCCAGCAGAACAAAAGGAAATAAGCTGAAATCTCATTTTAAACTCTATTTCACGAGTTTGAAGAAAGAGTTATACCTCAAAATAATCAAGTTTTGTTTTAAAATTGGTATTTTTACCTCAAAAGCAGCTTTTTTATTATTTCAAGTTGTCCAATAGTGAGACTGTTCCAAATGTAAGACCTCCACGTTCTCTGAAACAAAAGATGAATAATTTCCTCTTCATTTATATGAAGATAAAATGAAAGGGCTCGCATAAACAATACATGAACGCGTATTTATTCACTCCTGTTTCGTGGACGCTCGCATATCTGACGATGTAACAAACGCTGCTCAGATAAGAATCCTTCTTTGTTTGTAAATGTTGATATTAGCAGACTTTGGTTCTGAAAAATAAAGAGGCCGACCATTAAGAGGCGTTCAGGTGCGATGAAGCTTCTTACCGTTGGAATTAATATGTGGAATGACGAAGGTTCTGGAGAGCCTCCGTAATCTCTGACAGACCTCCTGTCTGCTCACAGAACCGCCGACAGAGATCCAGAACTCCAAACAGAACCGATTGAGTGGCCGCTGGTTTAAGCAGCACTGGATGAGAGGACGGGCCGGTACTTTGACCCCTACATGTTCATAGTACGTATGATATATAATGTGCTGTACTATACTGTGTATAAATGCACTTTACTACTACTTTATTCTACACTATACTTTAATACACTATACTGCACTAAACTCTTATGTTGTACTACACTACTGTACTATATTAATGAATACTCAATAGTACTCATCTATACTGTTGTGTGCCTCCCTGTACTCTACTGTCCAATAATCATTAGTACTATAAAGTGCTATGTTATATTCTAGTAAAATCACATGATGAGTTACAGAATTGTACTATTCCATAGTATATTACATTTTCACAGTAATACAATACTGTAGTACATTATGTTGTAATGTTTGTGCTTTACTAAACCATTCATTAACCCTGTTGTAGTAGTGTATATAATGGTGTACAGTACTAGTAATGATTGTAGAGACAGACTGTAGAGACAGACTGTAGAGACAGACTGTACAGACAGACTGTACAGACAGACTGTAGAGACAGACTGTAGAGACAGACTGTAGAGACAGACTGTAGAGACAGACTGTAGAGACAGACTGTACAGACAGACTGTAGAGACAGACTGTAGAGACAGACTGTACAGACAGACTGTAGAGACAGACTGTAGAGACAGACTGTACAGACAGACTGTACAGACAGACTGTACAGACAGACTGTACAGACAGACTGTAGAGACAGACTGTACAGACAGACTGTAGAGACAGACTGTAGAGACAGACTGTACAGACAGACTGTACAGACAGACTGTACAGACAGACTGTACAGACAGACTGTACAGACAGACTGTACAGACAGACTGTACAGACAGACTGTACAGACAGACTGTACAGACAGACTGTAGAGACAGACTGTACAGACAGACTGTACAGACAGACTGTACAGACAGACTGTAGAGACCAGAACCAGGTTAAGAGAACATGTCTCTCCTGTATTAACTTCCCTTCATTGGCTCCCGGTAAATTTAAGACTAAAATTCAAAATCCTTCTGCTCACGTACAAAACCCTTAACGGTCAGAACCAACGTATCTGAAGGAGCTCATAGTTCCATACTGCCCAATCAGAACTCTGCTCTCCCAGCATGCAGGGTTACTGGTAGTCCAAGAGTCTCCAGAAGTAGAATGAGAGCCAGAACCTTCAGCTATCAGGCTCCTCTCCTGTGGAACCATCTCCCAATCTGGGTTCGGGGGGCAGAGACCCTCTCTACATTTAAAAGTAGGTTTAAAACTTTCCTTTATGATAAAGTTTATATTAAGGCTGGCATAAGCTAGCTCTTAGCTATGCTGCTATAGGTTTAGACTGCTAGGGGATCTCCCATGATGCACTGAGCTTTTCTCTCTTCCTCTCTCACTGTCCCTCTTTATACATCCCTCTAACTTTAATGTATGTTACTGGATTAATGCATGTTACTGGATTAATACATGTTACTGGATTAATACATGTTAGTGGATTAATGCATGTTACTGGATTAATACATGTTAGTGGATTAATGCATGTTACTGGATTAATGCATGTTACTGGATTAATGCATGTTACTGGATTAATACATGTTACTGGATTAATGCATGTTACTGGATTAATGCATGTAACTGGATTAATACATGTTACTGGATTAATGCATGTTACTGGATTAATGCATGTTACTGGATTAATGCATGTTACTGGATTAATGCATGTTACTGGATTAATGCATGTTACTGGATTAATGCATGTTACTAGATTAATGCATGTTACTGGATTAATGCATGTTACTGGATTAATGCATGTTACTGGATTAATGCATGTTACTGGATTAATGCATGTTACTAGATTAATTCATGTTAGTGGATTAATGCATGTAACTGGATTAATGCATGTTACTAGATTAATGCATGTTACTGGATTAATGCATGTTAGTGGATTAATGCATGTTACTGGATTAATACATGTTACTAACTTGACTTCTTCCCAGGAGTCTTTGTGTTTTCTCGCCCTATAAGGTCACATGATTGGTGATGGTTCTGCTGCTGTGGACCTGCTCCATGTCCAATGATCACAAAATGCCCATGATGATGATTATTGTTGTTATTATTATTATTATATAGTATTTCCCCATAAGCTATTGCTAAATGTTACATTAATATTAATGTTATTATCGACCATTGAGATGTTGGAGAAAGTGGATTATAGCTGATATCTTTGCTGCTTTCCCCCCGTCTGTATCTCTCCTCACCTGTGTCTCTCTCTCTCTCTCTCTCTCTCTCTCTCTCTAAACCCGACCGGTCATGGCAGTAGGCCGTCCACCCTGAGTCTTGGATCTGCTCGAGAGTTCTGCACCTTAAAGGGCGGTTTTCTCTCGCCATTGTCGCCAAGTGCTGCTCAAGGAGGAGTTTGTTGTGTCTGTAGATAATTATATAAAGAGTTTGTTCTAGACCTGATCTTTCTGGAAAACACCATCAGACAACTGTTGTTGTGAATTGGTGCTGTATAAATAAAGATTGATTGATGATTGATTGAGTCTGTAGAGACGGAGACTGTGGAGACAGACTGTAGAGACAGACTGTAGAGACAGACTGTGGAGACAGACTGTGGACACCAAGACTGTAGACACAGACTGTGGACACAGACTGTGGACACAGACCGTGGACACAGACTATAGACACAAACTGTGGACACAGACAATAGACGAAGACTGTGGACACAGACTGTGGAGACAGACTAAGGAGACAGACTGTAGAGACAGACTGTAGAGACAGACTGTGGAGACAGACTGTAGAGACAGACTGTAGAGACAGACTGTGGAGACAGACTGTAGAGACAGACTGTGGAGACAGACTGTAGAGACAGACTGTAGAGACAGACTGTAGAGACAGACTGTAGAGACGGAGACTGTGGAGACAGACTGTAGAGACAGACTGTGGAGACAGACTGTAGAGACAGACTGTAGAGACAGACTGTAGAGACAGACTGTGGACACAGACTGTAGAGACAGACTGT
>JBBDHG010000272.1:57500-107500 GCA_037951165.1 Lophius americanus | reverse complement strand
GCCGGAGAGAGGAGCACCTCTCTGTGATTGGACTTCATTCACGGTCAAGGCCACCATAAAACATTCACTTCTCTCCTTCTCTTAGTTAACAATCAATTGTCCATTTAAGCCTTTGGGTGTGAAAACTCTCCTTGGAGTGGAGAACACGTTTTATTGAGCGCAGGGACGGGGAGCAGCAGAGGCGGTAGGTTTGTGGGTGTTGGAGATAAAAGCACTGAACACTTTATGTTTCCGTTGTAGAAACTCTGCACAACTGATAAGGGACCGTTTCCACATCGTGGACCCGTCTTTCCACATCTATCTTCTCTTGAACTTCTCCTCTTATTTTGTGGTAAAGATCAAAGTACAACCTAGAGCAGTGGCCAGAACCACAAGCCACTTTCCCCTGACCCTTATCCAAACAAACTAAGATTCAGACTCTGGTGCTTTTTCTTTCTCTGAGTGTGAGGACACTGACACCGATGTACCGCACTGACATCAGGCACACAGTAAAATGTAATGACGTTTTGTGATGAATCTACTTCTCAAATACTCGCTGGAGGAGATGGGACTCATGCAGGACTTGGAGATGATTTATCCGTGAAGTCTTTTAGCATTAGAAGGTACATATCAGAGTCACTTTTAAATTATGTCCACTCTTATCCTTCTGCTGCTGAGGTCCAGATTGAGGAAAATGGTTGCAGGAAGCAGTGGTCCTAAATACAGGAAGGGAACAATAGCCTGCCACTTCAGAGGGGGGCTGGGTTACCTAGTTCAGGTGTTTCATGTAATTAGTTAAACGGAAATTTGGTGTTTAGATTATTTTGGTTTTGATAAGGAGGATTATTGTAATTGTGTTGTACCCCCCAGGAGTGGGTCCAGTGGTAAGAACCATCTGGACCCTGTACGGTGGTGGTGGGAGTCAAAGTTCCCCTACGTCCAGCAAGATGTCAGACATGTTTCCAGTGAGTGTTGGACTCCACCACAGTTGTCCCTTGTAGATTCTGTTCCTGATATTCCTGGACAGGATCTCAAGGTGCAGGGGAGTTGAGGAGAGTGTCCAGTTTGGGGGACTAAGAATGCATTACTGCGTTTTGCAGATGATGCGGTTCTGTTCATCTCAGCAGTCGTTGATCTTAAGAACCTCCAGATCTGAAGACATGCTTCTCTGCCAGAAAGCAGTGCATTGATTCCTCTGGGTTGGGGTCGAGGCCCGGACGGGCAGTTCAAAGCTCTCAGTTTACCGGTCCTTGTATGTTCCAGCCCTCAGCTATGGTCATGAGATCTGGGTAGAGACTGACAGAAGAAGGTCGTAAGGGGGCGGGGCTCAGCCTGAGAACCTGTCTGTGATGCCACGCCCTGTTTTACTGCGTTTACGTTTAATATTAATATATTAATGGTTTTTGTAACCGTGGCGTCATAATGGTGGTTTGATTGATCCGGGTAGAACACCACTGAAGGCTTAAGTGTAAAACACACGGCACACCACAAGTATATTAGCCAGATTAAAGCTACACTGTTTAAACTTTAGTGACATATTTGGATACTGGTGGTGGTGGCTGATGACTCTGCGGATGCTGATGAGTAATGAGGCTGAAGGATTCATGAGGACTAGGTGGAGATGGGGAGGTAAGGGGGGCGTGAACCAGCTGCATGATAGAACCAGATGAATGGAGAGAGGGTCATATTTAAGAAACCAGCTGATGTGGATGGGCGGAGCATGCAGGTGAGACACAGGTGATTGGGTGGATGAGGCTACCTGAATGAGTTCAGCTGATATCAGTTGATGCCCCCAGGCCGGGAAACAGGTAACTGAGACTGAGCATGTGCGGAATGTGAGGAAAATATGGTGCAATGAACGGTAATTGTGGTCCAAGTGTGCAAGAGGATAGTCTTCCTCACTGAACTTTCAATAGCTCTCAACGTTAGGAATATTAATTGTAGCTCTTTGTGGTATGGTCTATTTTGACAACTGCGGATTATAATTAATTAATAATAATTAATTATAATAATAATTAATCTAGATATTCTGGATTAGAACTGGTTAATCCCACACCATCCCTTCATCTTCTTCCTACATTTCTTCACAGCCTTTGATACTTTGGAACACTGCGTTCTCTCTAAGGCGAGGGAGTTCTTTGGATTTGGAACACATGTTTGTATGTCATTAAAGTGCTTTACAAAGATATTAACAGTAGTGTATCCCTCAGTCACCGCCTCTCAACAAGATTCCCTATCAAAAGGGGAATTCCACAAGGATCCCCATTAGCCCTCTTCTATTTATTACTGCTGTTGAACTGATTGACTGATTTTCCTTAAAAACTCTTCAGACATTCAAGGTCTAGAAGTTCTGGGGAAAGAATTCATAATCAGACAATTAGCGGATGACACAGCGTTATTTCTCACAAACAGAAAAATGGTTTGACGTTTTTTCTAAAGCCTCTGGTCTCCCTCTAAATCTGCATAAGTGTGAACTTTGGGCCGTCCATAATACTGCTACAGATAGCATCGCTAATATTCCAGTTAGAGATGAAGTCAAACACCTGGGTTTGATGATAACCAAGAAACACAAAAAAGAGAAGAGATCAACTTTTCTCCCAGGTTGGAAGGAGTCCAGAAGTCTTTAAATCATCGACTCACCCGAGACCCGTCTCTACTTGGCCCAGTTCGTTTATCCAAGGCTGAAGGTCTGTCTAGGCTCCTTTACCCTTGACATTCCTTATACACACCAGCAAAGACAATAACGTCCTCTAATCCAGGGATTCTTAAGTTCATTTGGCCAAATAAAACTCATTATATACGTAAATCACAATTACTGGAGACGGTGTTAAAAGCCGTGGAGTTTGAATCTGTGAAAGCTGCTTTTAGATTCAAATGGCTAAAAGAATGTCTTTCTCTACATCAATCTATATGGAACCATATCCCAAACTAACTATTGGATCAAACTGGAGGAATGGGCTTCCTGCTGAAATGTGATTGTGAATTGTCCAAAATTCCTCTAAAACTGGGAGATTTCCCCAAACCAGCACTGCACTACGGTCAAATGTTATTTACCCACAATTCCTCTCCTCACAGTTCTGTGTTGTGGAACAGCAGGGTTGTAACCATGAATAGAAGATCCATTTTTAGAGCTGAATGGTTTGAAAACGGTGTAACATTCATACATGACTCACTGGATTCATTTGTGTCCTATGAAGAACTCATCAACACATTTTTCTTTTCTTTCTACTTCTCATGTCCAGCTGTTCCAAAAGTCAAAGAAACCCATTTTAAAACAGCATCAGCAGTAAACCCGCTCAAGGATTGTTTCCATGACAGATCTCACCTTGAAGTGGACCCATGTACTTTTTCTTCATCAGATGTTGGAACCATGAACCACTTATTCTTTCATTCTTCATTTTCTGCCTCCTTTTGGTTGGACATCCATAACTGGTTGTCTCTAATGATTGAAGGTTTCCCCACATCTACATACATTGACATTGTCTACTTTATGGATGACCTGAATGGAAACACTTGTGATACGGTAACTTTGATTCTGTTGCAGGGGAAATATCAGATTCACACGTGCAAGTGGAACGTTAGCGATCCCTCTTTTAGGATATTCCTGCACAGCCTCACCGATTATTTCAAAACACCAACAAAATGACTGACAATATATACAAATTCATCTGGAAATGCTTTTTATTCATTTTATTTTATTATTTTCATTGATTAGACTTTTACTTTGTACATGTTTGTCTTAATACATTGAAAAATTATTTAACATTTTTCACTAATTTCATTCCACCACTGTGTTTAAATGTTATGCCATATTTGTTATAATGCCCATTCTTGCTCTGAATAATATTTTTCTTTGAATAAAGTTTATTTTGAAAGAAGAAGTGATATTTCTTTGGACAGATGAACAGACTTTGTGTCCCGCCTCAGCTTCCTGTTTCACTCTTTTAAGATCATCAGAGGGTTCCCCGCCCCCAAAGATGTTCCTCACATTCAATATCTTCCTGACAAATGTTCATGTCTTATCATCATCATCATCATCATCAATGCTTTAATGTCAAAAAATGTTTTGAAATGAACTTGAACTGAACGGGAAAATCTTTGAGATAATATTTTTCTTTTGACAGGAAGAGGAAATCATTCTTTTGATATCAATGACCTCAAAATCTTATGTTTACATGTAGAATCTGAAATGTGTGAATAGCCCATAAACAGAGTAACAGATGCAGGTATTACACGTGAATATTCAAAAAGTCCTTTAATCAAATTTCTCATATCCACAGCAAGAACTTTAACTACTAAAGAAAGTTGTTTTTATGAGCAGTCCGAATAAACTTATTTTTTACAATCAGTATAATTTTAAATATTTTCCCTTCTTCATCCATTATAAATTAAATGTATTATGATTATTATTATTATTACATGATGATTTATGTCAGCAGTAAATCCTCATGTTTGTAGATGTTTGTCGAGTGCTGCTTGAATAATGACAACACTGCCCCCGAGTGTTCACCAGTGGTACTGCTCTGAACTCCTGCTACTCCTGGCCTGTCACCTGTTCTACAGAGTTTTTCAACGCTTTTGCAGATCTGTGTGGATGTGGATCATTTTCACAACGTTGTCATATGAACGCAGAACCTTTGAAGGACAAACATTTCTGTTATTTTTGAAACTGCTGGGATGTAAACGAGGCTTTAACTCTTAATTCCTTCCACGTGTCTCTGCAGTATCAGAAGGACTTGGACAGGACAGTCCTGGAGATCAACACGCCACAGGTGGAGCATCTGCCTCTGCTGGATATCAAGGTGTCAGACTTTGGGGAGAACAATCAGCAGTTTGGGTCTGAAGTGGGACCTGTCTGTTTCCAAGGCTAAAAACACACATACACACACATCATGAAGAGAACAACACACGCAAATACTCACACACACACACACACATCATGAAGAGAACAACACACGCAAATACTCACACACACACACACACATCATGAAGAGAACAACACACGCAAATACTCACACACACACACATGCACTTAGAGACACACTTATATATCATAAACACACATGCCCAATAATTTGTAAATGAACTTGTTAATGATACGAAACTCACAGAAAAGAAACAGACGAACACACTAACACACACACACAGATGCTGTTGTGAGATTAACACACTCTCACACTCAAGTCTGTGCCTGGGGAAAGAAACATCCTCCCAACAACTGATGGACGTCACATCAAAGTTAAGAGGAGAGAAGTAAAACACTGATGGAGAGGAGATCGTCATTGAGGCACACGACCACCAGAGAAGAAGAAAAAGCCAGGAGAGAGCCGGTCGGGGAAGGAGAAGAGGCTGGTGACTGGAGGCCTGAAGCCCCCAGCCCCGTCTCCCATCCCTCTCCAGCTCCTCCCTCCTCCCTGCATGTGTTTCTTTTTCCCACTTCCCTGCTCTTCCTCCCCCTCCTACTCCTCCCACAGAAAGTCCCACTCAGACGTTCTTTCCATTCCTTTAATGCCACGTTCACACTGTCGGGAACATGATTGACAGTCAGTCCTTTGTGACTGACAGGACGTAGATGCAGATTGTTTCCATCACCAAAAGATGATGAGAAAATGTGGAGCTGTGGACAAACCTCAGCTCTTTGCTTCTCTGGCTCTTCTGGACGTCTCTTATGTCAGAAACCAGGCGACCTGTCAATCACTTTGCTCACATCGTAAACACGGACTCTCATCCTTAAATCAAATGTAACCAAAGAATTAAAGCCATCAGTGTTCCCAGAATTAAAGACGGATCTGTGAAAGAGAAACTCATGATATTGTTGGTCATTGTTCAGCTTCCATTTAAGTCAATGTTCACACAACATCCTGCAGGTTCAACAATGACGTGATTGACAGCTCAGTGGTGATCCTCTCTGCTGTTTCATGCATTGAGGTTAGTCCAGTGTGACACAGATTCATCCATTTCCCCGCTGCACAAACTCTCTGATTTAAAAGCCATTACTTTGGTCAACTATGCTGGACTTGATGGGATTGTACCTGCATGTTTAAATCAGGCCTCCACACACCTATCCAGTATTTTCTGAGTCACTGTCTGGGTTCTGATGATCGTCTTCCATCCAGCTCACATGTTGTCTGATTTAGCATCCAAGCACAGGACAATCATCAGGGTTTAAATATGAATATGAGTTCCCTCCTCCTTTTTCTTCCCACAGCAGTGAACAAAAGGATTTCTTTACTGAAACTGTGTGACAAGGTGCTAATTATAATAATAATAATAATAATAATAATAATAATAATAATAATAATAATAATAATTATTATTATTATTATTATTATTATTATTATTATTATTATTATTATTATTATAATAATAATAATAATAATAATAATAATAATAATAATAGATTTAATTTATAACCCACTTTACATTTGGCTCAAATCTCAAAGTGCTACAAATAAATATCAGATAAAAGCATCAATAAATAAAAAATATATAATAATACTAATAATAATAATAATAATAATAATAATAATAATAATAATAATAATAAAAAATGAGCAAAGAGCAGCAATGTTAATTAAAAGTTATAGGTTCTGCTAAAAAGGAAGGTTTATGTCATTTTTAAAAAGTGTCAGTTGTCTGTGGAGCCCTAAGATGGTCGGGGAGGACATTCCACAGAGGAGGAGCAGCAGAACAGAAGGCCTGATCATCCATGGTGCTGAGCTTAGTCCAGGGGAGGAGGAGGCAGTTTAAATGTGTAGAAGTAATATTTCTGAGATGGTGAAAGGAGATCTTCAGACGTGTTTGATGTGGGATTCAAATGTGAGTTGAGGGTCGAATCTTACACCGAGGTTGGTGACTGATGAAGACTGATGAAGAGAGGGGAATGTTATGACCAGAGAAGGTAATACTGGTTCTGGAGGAAGACTGGGTCTGATGTGGTGTGCCAATTAAAATTGCTTCGTTTTCGAGCTGTTCAACTGGAGAAAGTTGTT
Source organism: Lophius americanus (assembly GCA_037951165.1). Classification (NCBI taxonomy): domain Eukaryota; kingdom Metazoa; phylum Chordata; class Actinopteri; order Lophiiformes; family Lophiidae; genus Lophius; species Lophius americanus. The sequence continues at coordinate 100,529 of JBBDHG010000272.1, read as the reverse complement.
TTTCATCCACACCTTCATCTCCTCCAGAGTCCATATGGACTGATGACACGGCCAAGGGGGAGGGGCATGTACAGTATGAAGAGAATGGGGCCGAGGACTGATCCCTGGGGGACCCCACAGGTGACGGTGTGTGACCGGGACCTTCAACTTCCAAGGGAAACGTATTCTGTTCTGTCAGTGAGGTAGGATTGAAACCAGTTTAGGGCGGTGGCAGTGAGTCCAGTGGTGTGATGTAGGCGGTGTAGGAGTATTCCAGGGTCAACTGTGTCGAAGGCAGCAGACAAATCAAGGAGAATCAGGAGGGAAGGTGAACCAGCATCTGCTGCCATCTTTGAGGTCATCTGTGACTCTAAGCAGATGTTTCTGTGCTGTGGGCGGAGCCAAAACCAGACTGAAAGGTTTCAAAGAGGTTGTTGGGCAGCAACTACTTTTTCCAGAACTTTGGAAAGGAATGGGAGTTTGGAAATGGACCTGTAAATAGCAAAAACTTCTGGATGGAGAGTAGGTTTTTTGAGGAATGGTCTGATTATGGCGGCTTTTAGGGCAGATGGAACAAAGCCGGCCTGGAGGGTTTGGTTTATTACAGCGGTGATCAGGGGACTGATGGAAGAGATGTTAGTTTTCACTAGGGCTGTAGGAAAGGGGTGGAGAGCACAGGTGGAGGGTTTTATCGTCCTGATGATAACCTCAACCTCCATTAACATGAAGTCCTTCATTGTCTTTAGTCTTTTTCTTTTTTACAATTTCAAGAGGCTTTTTACTGGGGAACATGTGCATTACACTCCATTTGTACAGAAATAGTGATATTCTTTTGTTTCTATTTAAAACAAACAGGGTGCTTTAAGATTAAAAACAAGGACCACCAAACATTTCAGTCAAATGTGGTATATTTCATTTGTATTTATTTACTGTACCTTACAATGAAGGTCAAATGAAACATGATAAACTCACTGCCAGCCTGAGTTATGCTGCTTCTGTTCAAGCCCTGTCCAAACTCCAAACTCTGTAGAACCGAAGAATCTGTCGCCATATTTTGTTGTAATACCTCTTTTTAGTGTTTTCATCAATTGTACTGTGTTGTTAAATTTTGCTTCCACTCTAGTGATTAAATGGTGACTGTCCACTTCTGTCACATTCCCTTGTCATTGTTACTGTTTGATTCGGTATAAATTGATATTTATGGTTCAGTTATTGCTTCACTGTCCTTTAAAAGCATCAAAGAAACTTATCAAGTTGTTTCAAAAAGTATTGACTCACAAAATGCTGATCTTTGACATTTCTATCTGAGATCCCAGCGGGTAGGAGGAATGTTGTGGGAGTGAAAGGAAGATTCTGTCAGCCACAATGGAGGGCTATGGGCGGATTATCATTCTAGGACGCTGTTTTATTGGTTTGGTTTTGCTCTCTTTTTAATAAAGTGGAGAAATGGGCTTGCATATGAACGCATATGAACCTTATTATTGTGGAGCAATTCTTCATTTACTTTGGGTGTGTCTTTTTAGGCATTTGTTTTCCTGAAAATATGTCTAGGGCTTAACAGGTTAAATGTACAGACATTCAGTCTTAATGGTGCATTTCATGAAACAATCAAAGTGTGTAAATAACTCCAGAAGGTTGAGTCAGAAGTAACTGGACTTCATTCTAATTCAACTTTTTGAGGATTACCATGACCTGGATGAATGATATCTACACAAGAATATCATCGTCATAGTTACTCTTCATGTTTGTGACTTTGACTTCTCATAACATGAAACTATTTATACCACAAATAATGGCTAAACCATATTCAAACCCGTCATTTTTCAAAAAAATATCAATTATTTATACAACACATGATGGTTATGGAATTTAACATTTTACTGTGTGACAACTTCTGTGCAAAATGTTTGGGATTGTGGAAAATAAAAAATCCTTTTCATGAATTCAAACTCAGGCATTGGAACCACTGAGAGTCTACATTAAGCCTGATTTACAAAACTCTTTTCACTCTTATGATTCTTCTAAAAAAACTAAGAGGAAGATTTGAAATAAGTTATTCTAACCCTCCTCGATCCTTAAACTTTCAATCGATCTGAAACACAAGTTTATTTTAGAAGAACTGCATAAAGTGTCAAGTGTTAAAGTTGGGGAGATGAAGCTCTAAAAAGGTCTGTAGAACTGGAGAGGCTGGTTAAAATAGTAATATCATGTAAGTATTTACAGACACCTGAAGTTTTAAGGACTTCATCTGAAACCCAAAAGTCACGGTGGAACAGAAGGGGGAGGAAGGTCAGGGTCAGATCTGGTCTGGTTCTCCACTCTACCTACAACATCCTCCAGCAGGACCGGTTTGGCGGTGGGTCAGTGATGATCTGGGGGGACATATCCTTGGAGGGACGCACAGACCTCCACCTTCTAGCCAGCGGTACCCTGACTGCTGTGACCCGGGTCATCAAAATCATCTGGCCCAGTAGTTTTTATATATTTTTTGACGTCCTCATCATGCTTTGCTGGCATTCCGATGCAGAGACTGAAACCAGAGGATGGAGAAGACGGTTGATACCATTCACAAGAGTATTGTGATCAGCAGTTCATTCATGAAGGTGGAACTATTACCCATGACCTCTTGTTCCAAGCAGGTGTTGCATTAATGCTAAAATCCAGCCTTAAAACTGATCTGGTGAAAGCTAATAACAGTAAAAAAACTTTCCTCATCATGTTATAACTTCATCATAAACCTGAGGAGCCCCTGATGTCCCTTGATATATATATTTATTAATCTTTCTTTAATCTTTAATCTTGGCGTTTAACACATAAGATAATTATATTGTTGGGACAAGAAATAAGTTCTGTGATCAATATATATTTGTGTAATATGTACATATACATACACATTATATATTTACATGTGTATATATATATATATATATACTACTCAAAAAAATACAACACTTAAAAATATGTAATTCTCTGTTTGTCCACTAGAGGAGGCTGGTTGTCTTCTCAAAGCACGTCATGAATTTGTTGTTCAGTTGTCATGACCTGAGGAGCAGCATTGCTGACACAGTTCAGTCCAGGTTTGTGTCGAACCCCTCCAGAGGTAGAAGAACCTTCATGCCCTCAGAGGTCCATTAGGTGAGAAGAACAGTACGCTCCTACTTCCTGCTGTGTTTGTTGCAGATCATGCCAGATCTCTGTGTCACAAACAGAAACCAACCCAAACAGAGTCATCACGTGATTTCCCAGAAGCAGCAGTGAGGGATGTTCTGTTCTGTCCACTGGAGGAGCTCCAACACTGTTCTAGACTCCTGGAGAACCAGTCCAGCTCTGATGAAGAACACTGAGGAGGTATGAAATGATATTTAGACGTATAAGGAATGGTAAAAAAGCAGGAATAGAATATAGTACACTCCAAAAACAATCAAAAGATACTAGAACTAGAACCAGAAGTGAATAAATACATACATATATACACATTATACATTATACATGTATATACATTATACATATACATATATATATACATTATACATATATACACATTATACATATATACACATTATACATATATACACATTATACATATACATATATACACATTATACATATATACACATTATACATATATACACATTATACATATACATATATACACATTATACATATATACACATTATACATATACATATATACACATTATACATATATACACATTATACATATATATACATTATACATATACATATATACACATTATAAATTATACATATATATACATTATACATATACATATATATACATTATACATATACATATATATACATATACATATATACATTATACATATACATATATATAAGGAGACAGGTTCTAGATGGGATGGGGTCTAGGAGACAGGTTCTAGATGGGATGGGGTCTAGGAGACAGGTTCTAGATGGGATGGGGTCTAGGAGACAGGTTCTAGATGGGATTGGGTCTAGGAGACGGGTTCTAGATGGGATGGGGTCTAGGAGACAGGTTCTAGATGGGATGGGGTCTAGGAGACAGGTTCTAGATGGGATGGGGTCTAGGAGACAGGTTCTAGATGGGATGGGGTCTAGGAGACAGGTTGTTGGTTTGGATGAGGAAATAAGGGAAGTTAATTGTTTTAGATCAATAGGACTGAAGGGGTCTAGATCTGCGCCAGGTCTATCTGTTGTTTCTAAGCACATAGTCCTGGACTGTAAACTAGAACCATTTGAAGGCAGGAGGTTGTGGATCTTGTCCCTAATACTTATAATTTAGTCATTAAAGAAACCCATGAAGTCATTGCTTCTAAGGGTTCTAGGATTACGGGGTTCAGTAGAACTCTGACTCTCAGTCAGGCTGCCTACAGAACTGAACAGAACCCTGGTGTTGTTCTTATTATCGGGACTTTAAAAGCTTAGTGTGACGCCATTTTGTTTCTAGGTCATGTTTGTGTGAGGTCTGGAGTCAGGTTGTTAAACCATGGAGCTCCTCTCCTCTGTTTCACACTCTTCTTTTTGAGGGGAGGGATAGAGTCCAGAGTTAATCTCAGTGAGTGACATGCAACTGAACTCAGGGCTGGAGGAAGAACTTCTTCACATTTGTCTGCAGCTTCATCAGATATGTTTCCAGTGTAAAATGATTTGTTCTGGTGTCGAGTGATTTAGTATTGTAAATTCAAAAGTTATCAAACGGCGGTCCGATAGCAGTGGATTCTGTGGATGGACTATTACTTGTTCAGCTTAAGTCGGGACCTTCAGAAACCTTGACCCAAAATGGCCGACAGCATGCACATAAAGGCGGCGTGGTGACTCTGTGGCTGTGTGTGTGTATTCAGATGTGTGTTTGTGCCAACAAGCTTCAGTCTGACCGGTTCTGAACCATAAAACACGCCACGCTGCCCAGCTGCAAAGTCCCTTCTCTCCTTTCTTTCTCTTTCTTTCTCTTTCTTTGTTCGGCAGCTGCTTGACGCGACCAGAACTCAGCCAAGCCCTCGTCCCCTGAACCGGTCCAACATCAGGTTTTAGCTCCGCCTCTGTTTGTTGTTTCCTGCAGCAGTCGTCACCAGGGGCGCCATGCAAGACAAAGTTCTGGGGGGGGCACAATTAGAGCGGGGGACACAGGGGTCACACTTTGGGGGAATTATTTTAAAACTTGACAGAATGAGTTTTTGTAACTCGGTAAACTCTCACTTTAGGGTTTTAGAGATTTTCATGTCAACTATTTGTGCTGTTATGGTCAGTGAAAATGACCCTCCCTTATTCCCTCTCTTCTGTTCTTCTTCACTGTTGGTACTTGTCTTGATGAAGACATGCATCTTGTCTGCTTCATCAAAAAGGAACATTAGTTCACTTTAAGAGGCTTTATGCACAATGTAAATTAATTTAGAGAACAGATAATAAACCACTGATGAGAGCAAACTGCCAACATGGTAATAATAGTTGTGTCTTCAAATAGAAGGAAGCAGCGTGAGAAGAGATGAGACTGTGCTGAAATACCAAAGCAGTGTTTGATCCACTGCCAACAAAAGCTCAGACAGTAGAAACCTGTTTCCAACATGTTTGAGAGAGAAGCACAAGCTAGTTTTACTGTCAGCATTAGTCACACGCAGAAACCATTCAAGTCCATTTACAGGTACTGAAGGGACGAGAGAGAGAGAGAGAGAGAGAGAGAGAGAGAGAGAGAGAGAGAGAGAGAGAGAGAGACAGAGACAGAGAGAGAGAGAGAGAGAGAGAGAGAGAGAGAGTTTAAAAACATCATTTATTTTGACTCCATATAATAAGAAACTTTTCCAGGTCATGAACAACTCTGTAAAAACTGAAGTCCATCAACAGTCGAGATTTAATCATTTTCACAAGGACAGAAACCAAATCCACATCCAGATCTTCCTCAACCTTCCTCCTCCGGCTCACATAGGTTGACATCTTTGTCTGTCCCAAAACAAAGTTCAAAAGTTGACCTTTGTCCTCCTGCTGACGAGTGTATTCAAACCCACAGATAAACTCATTATCATCATAATAGTAATTATTACTATTATGATGATAATAATAATTATTATTATTCTGACACATTACACAGGTGACGAACACAAACTGTCCACATCTTCTTGGGTCGGTGGATTGTGGTGAAAGTCGATCCACTGTTTGAGACGCAGACACTGAAACTCTGTTCCGCCTCATTTCTCTTAATGATCCGGTCATTCTGTGAGTAACTGGAGGAAGATCAATGAGACGCAAACTGCACATGTAGGAAGATCTCTCCTGAAACACAAGCAGCATCAAAACAAGATCAAAATGAAGAGCAGCATCAGGTGTTCAAACATCAACAGTGGAGTTACGTTTCTCTTCTTCACGCAGTTTTCTACGGAGCTCCTGAAGACCCTCGAGAAAATAAATCATCAAGTGAACACAAGATAATAAGTTGTGAAGAAATAAGGAGTAAATCCACTAAATTCTACGTAACCTGTCTTGATAAACATCATAAATCTCCTGTTTGACTCTTCAGACAGAGACGATCCTTTTCTCGTGACGTCACGTTTGTTTCTCTCCTATATTGTATTTAATAACATTTATTACAATAAATGTAACTCAGACCCTTTCAGTGTTTTGGTGTGTTCAGCTGTGTCCAGAGTGCTTTACAGATAAAGGAGTGGAGTAGAGGAATAAAGTAGTATAGAATAGAAATAATCAAGTACAAGTACCTCCTCCAAGTATTTAAGGAAAGTACTTGAGTAAATGTACTTAGTTACTGTCCACCACTGCTCGTTTAATAATAATACACTGTTTCCTCATCTTATGGCGCAGGTTAAATTCTGCTGCTTATTACTTTCACTTTTGTCAGAACATCCGCAAGTCAGTTGACGTTACCGTGACGTCACGCTCGGATTGAATTCCCATTGGCTCAGATAGACGGTGAAGTCAGCGTCTCTCCGTGTTTCCTCCTCAGTTCAGCCTTGATGGTAGAAGTTGAATCTTCGCTCCAGAGTGTCCTGACAGAAACACAAGAGTCTCCAGGTGACCATGAACACCTTGTTGTGTCTGCTTCTCCTGGGAACAGGTCTCCATGACGCGACAGCAGGTGAGTCCGCGTGATGTGAATCTGTAGACTGAAGAAGAACCAATGCTTGGTGTCTTTGTAGAGCAGGGGTGTCAAACGTACGGCCATCGGGCTAAAATCGGCCCACAGAGGGTCCAATCCGGGTTACGGGATGAATTCGTCCAGTTTGAAAATTACATCGAAAACATTAAATGTTTCAGTAAAAGTAACTGCTATTCCTAATCTGTCCACTCGGGGTCGCTCTGTTTGAGTAAGAGCAGCGGACATAACACAAGACTGAGACCCACAACTAAACAGCAGATGACAGCAGTGAAAGCATCTGATCCATAAATGCTAGTTTAGTCTTCTCCTCATTAAGATGTATTCTACGTGCTCCTATTTATCCACAGAGGTGAAGACTTTTTACACTCTGAAGAATATAGTTGTGTGAAAATGAATACTTGCTGTGGTAATATTTAAAGACACTGAACATTGTGTGATATAATACCAGCCAGCAGCTTGAGTACAGGAGAGTTGGGTTTGGTGGAACCCTGTTGTTCATGCACTGCCACAACTTTTATCTATTTGTATGTTTAAGTTTTCTACATTTACAAGGCAGGGGGAAAACGTATCTTTCTTACTTCATAGCCCCCACTTTAGTTTGTATGATGTGGTGAGTCAGTTCAGGTGGTCAGGATTACTACACAGATGTGGACATGTTTGTACATTTAAAATCATTTCTACATCTTGTCTACAAGTTGTTCTAATCCTAATGTGAAGTACTTTATGTTTCAGTTCCAGAGACCTGTGACTAAATGTTTTGTGCCTTTGTAGATCCACTGTGATCTGTCAGTTGTAATGCCCACGTTTAAATGATAAACTGAGACATAATCTTGTTGGAACTGCTCGTGTTTTTCTCCAGAAATGTCAGGTTGGTCATAATATGTCTTGTAAAAGGTTAGTTCATTAAATGTAAACATCTTAATAATGTACTTGTACTTATTTACACTAGAACAAAGGTTCTTTATAGTTTATTATGCTATTATTCCACTGGTGCGGCCCACTTGAGATCAAACTGCGCTGTATGTGGCCCCTGAACTAAAATGAGTCTGACAGCCCTGTTCTAGAACCTCCTGATGAACTGATCTCCTCTGATGCTCCTTGAGTTTAGCTCCTTCCTCACATACTAGACAGTAGAAATGTTCCAGAGTCACAAACCTACAATCAGCTGATTGATTGATTGACTCCTAGAAAGTGACATCTGATTCAGGAAGTCTCTGTTGGATTGTTGCTCAGGAGGAGATCTTCTGTTTCTGGAAAAGTCTGGATTTCCTCTCTTTTCTCTCTTTCTCTGGATAAAATCACGACTGATGGGTCTGATAAAAAAACAGCAAAACTAAATGTTTGATGTCCAAACATATACAGAGGGTGAATTTGAAGGCCAGATTTCTCCAGAAAGTTTTCAGTCTCCGTTCTATGAATCAATACTGTCGTTAGTTTCTGGAGGATGTAAATATCTGTCACTCAGGAGACGTAGAATAATGAACATATTGTTTGGGCCTCCAAACACCTCACTGCATGTGATGTGAAGGGTTTGTATTATTGACAGCATGATGTGACAAACACACCTGTTGTTTCCTGTTTGAGCTGTGCAGGTCTTTAATAGTGATGGATGTTTGAAGCAGCTCCCAGAGAACTCCACAGCTTGACTCCACACCATGGAGCAAAATGACACTGAAGAGCAAAAAACAGCTTCTCTGTGTGAAAGACGGCCAGAATGACAAACGCCGTCATTCTGACTGAATCCCACATGAAAGTCTGTGAAAACCTCGTCTGCCTTCAACTTGACTCCGTTTCCACCGGAACCAGGCTGGAAGCTGCTGTTTAATGGGTTTGGAGCAAAGTGACACTAAAGTCCATTTATCAAGATCTAGTGGTCACAAACATGAAAGAGTTCAAACTCTGCTTCTATGAATGCATCTTTGGATTGACTGAGCGTAGAGCAGAGATTATGGGATGTCTTGAATGTAATGTGTCTCTTTCTGATGTCATGTGCAGGAAAATAACTTTATTCAGTCATTGATCAAACCGTCACTCTGAAAACTAAAACCATGACATGATTTCTTTCTGACAGGGACTCACTCTCTCAAGTATTTTGAAACTTCATCTTCTGGAGTCCCAAACTTCCCAGAGTTTGTGATTGTTGGGTTGGTTGATGACGTTCAGATAAGTTACTATGACAGTAACACCAGGAGAACAGAACCCAAACAGGACTGGATGAACAAAGTCACAGCAGATGATCCTGACTACTGGGAGAGACAGACTGAGATCTGTAAGGGTAACCAGCAGGTCTCCAGAGTCGACATGGAAACTTTGAAGCAGCGCTTCAACCAAACTGGAGGTTTGTTGATGTTTGTCCTGATCAAATGTTGTTTGTGTTTTCATGCTGTAGTTAGTAAACAGGTGTAAACACACACCATCCTTCACCTGTCAGCTGAGTTTGATTATGTGTGTGTGTGTGTGTGTGTGTGTTTGTGTGTGTTTGTTTGTGTGTGTGTGTGTGTGTGTGTGTGTGTTTGTTTGTGTATGTGTGTTTGTGTATGTGTGTTTGTATTTTTTTGTCTGTGTGTGTGTGTGTGTTTGTGTGTGTGTATGTGTGTGTGTGTGTATGTGTGTGTGTGTGTATGTGTGTGTGTGTGTGTATGTGTAAGTGTGTTTGTATTTTTTTGTCTGTGTGTGTGTGTGTTTGTGTGTGTGTGTACGTGTGTATGTGTGTGTGTGTGTGTGTGTGTGTTTGTGTGTTTGTTTCTGTGTGTGTGTGTGTTTGTTTGTGTGTGTGTGTTTGTATTTATTTGTCTGTGTGTGTGTGTGTGTATGTGTGTTTGTGTATGTGTGTGGGTGTGTGTTTGTGTATCTGTGTGTGTGTGTTTGTGTGTGTATGTGTGTTTGTGTATGTGTGTGGGTGTGTGTTTGTGTATGTGTGTTTGTGTATGTGTGTTTGTATTTTTTTGTCTGTGTGTGTGTGTGTGTATGTGTGTTTGTGTATGTGTGTGGGTGTGTGTTTGTGTATGTGTGTTTGTATTTATTTGTCTGTGTGTGTGTGGGTATGTGTGTGTGTGTGTGTGTGTGTGTGTTTGTGTGTTTGTTTCTGTGTGTGTTTGTTTGTGTGTGTGTGTTTGTATTTATTTGTCTGTGTGTGTGTGTGTGTATGTGTGTTTGTGTATGTGTGTGGGTGTGTGTTTGTGTATGTGTGTTTGTATTTATTTGTCTGTGTGTGTGTGTTTGTGTGTGTATGTGTGTTTGTGTATGTGTGTGGGTGTGTGTTTGTGTATGTGTGTTTGTGTATGTGTGTTTGTATTTTTTTGTCTGTGTGTGTGTGTGTGTGAATGTGTGTTTGTGTGTGTGTGTTTGTGTGTGTTTGTTTGTGTGTGTGTGTTTGTGTGTTTGTATTTTTTTTGTGTGTGTGTGTGTTTATGTGTTTGTGGGTGTGTGTTTGTGTGTGTGTGTGTGTGTGTGTGTGTGTGTGTTTGTATTTTTTTGTCTGTGTGTGTGTGTGTGTGTGTGTGTGTGTGTGTTTGTGTGTGTGTGTGTGTGTGCGTGTGTGTTTGTGTGTGTGTGTGTGTGTGTGTGTGTGTGTGTGTGTGTGTGTGTGTGTGTGTGTGTGTGTGTGTGTGTGTGTGTGTGTGTTTGTGTGTGTGTGTGTGTGTGTGTGTGTGTGTGTGTGTGTGTCTGTGTGTGTGTGTGTGTGTGTGTGTGTGTGTGTGTGTGTGTGTGTGTGTGTGTGTGTGTGATCTCACTCTGCTTCACTGCAGTCTCTCTCTCTCTGTCTCTCAGGTGTCCATGTTTACCAGAGGATGTCCGGCTGTGAGTGGGATGATGAGACTGGAGAGGTTACTGGTTTTCAACAATATGGTTATGATGGAGAAGATTTCATAGTTCTGGACCTGAAGACAGAGACATGGATCGCTCCGAGACACCAGGCTCTCCTCACCAAACACAAGTGGGATAATAACAAAGCTAGGATGGAACAATACAAGCATTACTTCACCCAGGTGTGTCCTGAGTATTTGAAGAAGTATGTGAACAATGGGAGGAGCTCTCTGCTGAGAACAGGTAGAGTCACATGACCTGATGGAGTTTAATGGACTCAACAATCTTCATCTCTCTCTCTCTCTCTCTCTCTCTCTCTCTCTCTCTCTCTCTCTCTCTCTCTCTCTCTCTCTCTCTCTCTCTCTCTCTCTCTCTCTCTCTCTCTCTCTCTCTCTCTCTCTCTCTCTCTCTCTCTGTCCTCCTCCTCCCTTTCTACTCTGTCTCACCTCTCTTCATCCCTCCTCCCCCTCCGTCCCTCCCTTCTTTCCTCTCTCACCTTCAGTGAGGTTGATGTTGTTTGTGTACTTGTGTGTATCTAGTGTGTGTCACTAAAACATCTAAATAGGTTCCCTCACACAGGAATGATGATCTACAGGAGATCCTCCTGAAGAACCTCTAAAGTCTTCTTGTCTCTCCTCTCCAGATCTTCCCTCAGTGTCTCTCCTCCAGAAGACCCCCTCCTCTCCAGTCAGCTGCCACGCTACGGGTTTCTACCCTGACAGAGCCGCACTCTTCTGGAGAAAAGATGGGGAGGAGCTTCACGAGGACGTGGAGCACGGAGAGATCCTCCCCAACCCCGATGGAACCTTCCAGATGAGTGTTGACCTGGACCTCTCATCGGTCTCCCCTGAAGACTGGAGGAGGTACGACTGTGTGTTTCAGCTCTTTGGCGTGGAGGATGACATCATCACCAGACTGGACAAAGAGGAGATCCTGACCAACTGGGGTAAGACTGGGATCAGAGGTGGAGAACGGGAGAAACACTGATTTGACTCTGAGAGTCCTGCACTTCCTGCAGAGTGTGTTGTGTGGTGGAGGGAACATTTGTTTGTTTCTTCTACATGACATGAACTCATGAAGTTCTGCTGCAGACCCGGAGAGATGAGCAGATCCAGGACCTTTTAAAACTCCTCCTCACGTTGTTAAATCAGGATTATTTTTCCCTCTTTTCTCCAATATTTATGATATAAAACATCAACGGGCTGAAGAGTCACGACCGAGGCCTGACGGTGGATGTTCTTCTCTGACCCGCTTCATCTGTGCAGGTTCTGACTATTTTTGCTGTTTCCTGTCCCACAGAGGAGCCCGTTAACGTGACCGCCATCGCCGGGGCCGCCGTGGGTGTTCTCGCTCTCGTCCTCATCGCCGGCGTTGGATTGAAACTTTACAAGAAGAAGAAAGGTGAGAGGACCAAACAGAAAACCATCTCTTTCTCCTGGGTTTGATCTTTGACTCTGACTCGATGCCTTTAGTCCAAATGAAGCAAACTTCAGTTCCCAGAGCATCAGGGTGTTTTTCAGACAACAGGAAGTGATGTCAGGCTCCGAGTCACAGTGTGCTGAAAATGTTGAGACATCTTGTGAACTGTGAGCAGTGAAGTGACTCGTCTCTGTGTTTTAGCCAACTGTCCTCCAGCTGCTGACCGAAGCTCTGAGCTCCGTGAGAAACTGAATCCAGAGGCTGAGAAGACAAACCCAGAACCCTGAACACAGTGAGTATCTTCATGTGGGACAGGAAGAGCTGCTGCTACACAGAGACGCCTTCAACTACGTGTGGAAGAACCTTCTGAGACCATGCCTTCACTCTCTGTCCCACCTGTGGGACACTTTGGAGAGGAAGTCTCTGACTCTCAGTGGGTTTTCCAGCACAAAGGTGGAGCTGTGTGATATGAAGGGAAGAGAGATTCTGAAGAGAAAGACATCAGCAGCTCAGAATTCAGAGATGAACCTTCAGAAAAACAGTTGATGAAACAAACATCTGTCCCTCAGAGTCCCACAAACACTGCTGTGATGAAATACAAACATGAAATGACTGAATGCTGGACATTTAATGGAAACATGTGTCTTTATAGAACTGAACTCTCCAAACACTCATGGATCAATTCTCTTCTCTTCTCTCTGATGTAATGTTGTTCTTGTCGTCTCTTTAGGTTCATGGATTCATGTTGGACTGGAACAAGGAGCGGTCTCACCACATTGTCCAGGTTAAACGGGTCATTCTTCACATCCTAGTTCTGATCCTCCAACATGATCACTTTTCCAGTTGTGTTCATAGTTTGCTGCTTGATTTCTCTAAAAGCCATGAAACCATTCTGTTTTGATGTCAGCCTTGTAGAAACAAATCATGTGAGGTTTTTCTGGATGAAGAGTCCAGAGTGTTCTTCTCTTCATCATATACCTTTGAGTGTGTTTTGATACATGACCTTTGAATGTCTGCTGAGATGGTAAAAGGGTTGTGGGCCGTTTGAAGCTTCTCAGCTCACTGCTAGAAGATGTTTCCTGCTGGTATTCAGGGATGAGGGTCTTTTCCTGTCTGAGCTTTGAAGATGCAGAGATGTTGAACAGTGATGCACTGAATCTCTTCTTGTGTGGCCTTCAGCAGATGAACGTTGGATGAAGTCTTCCTGCTGTTTCCCTCCTTTTATGCACCTCACATTTATTGAAGCAGTTTAGATCTTGAAATAAGTGAACAAAATACTTTGTATTTCATAAACAGTTGTTTTATGAACTGAATTTATATTGATTTCCATGAATCGTTCTTGCATCATTCTCTTCTAAACAAATGACCTAATATATATCAATAAAGACTTTCAACTTGAACGTTTCTCTCCTGGAGGTCTGGACTTTGATTGAAGTGTTCCCTTCATGTTTTTGAGCAGTGTAGAATGAATGTGCTTGTAAAAGAACATTTGTCTAAAATCCCACTGCAGGCTCGGGAATAAAGATAAAAATAAGACAACAGAAGTTTTCTCATGTGTTTTTTTGGTTCCTTTCAAAAGCAGATGATTCCGTCCATCATTATTTTGACATTGTAGCAGGTTGTGTACAATGTTCACACAGTAAATCTGATAGAACGTTCTCTGGAGATCATCTGAATCTTTGTTCCGGTGCTTTTGTGAGACCTCAGAGTAGGTTGAAGGCTGGTAGCAGAACCAAGACCCGAGAATCTCCTTTTGGTACCTAAACTAAAGATAGAGTGAATAAACATGACATGTTTGAACAATTTTAATGTTGAGACGTTAAAGAGATTTCAGCAATAATATTCATTTAAAATAATAATAATGAGAAAAAGAACAAAGACCTGTGTTTTACTGTAAAGTGACACATTATTCATGTTTAGATAGAAATGTTATTGTTCTTATCCGTTCACATGAAGGACCCTTAACAGTAGGTAGGACCCTCCTACTGTCACATGACAAACTAAAGACCCTCAGGACTAAATCCACAGACCTTATATTATCACTTACATACATATGTTATATTATTTGTCATTCATGTATGTTTGTTAAAATCGCTCAAAATGCTATTAGGAAAGAGGAAGTAAATAAGAATACCAGCTTTGTTTTTACCGCATGTTTTTTTTAAATGTTCATATAGTTTCATGATGTTCTCGTGTGTGTGTGTGTGTGTGTGTGTGTGTGATTTCTTGTCTATTAAATTATTCAACCAGTCCTGATGGCTCTTCTTGGTTTGCACCTTTAAAGAAATGGGTTCACACTTGTACAAGTTTCACCAAATCATATCATGAAATTGCATAAAAATAAAAACTGAAATACTCAAAAGTGATATTATTTTTGTAATACTCCTCAAATAAGGAGTATTACAAGTGGCCGTTTTTGGTTCTTTCCACGGATTTCTCATCAATCTGTTCAAGAATCACGAGAAAAGTGACTTATCAGAAGAAACTGGACTTCATTCTAATTCCACTATTTGAGGATTTCCTGGAAGAATGATATCTACACAAGAATATTGTCAAAATTACTCTGAACGTTTGTGATTTTGACAACTCTGTGTGTGTGTGTGTGTGTGCGTGCGTGCGTGCGTGTGTGTGTGTGTGTGTGTGTGTGTGTGTGCGTGTGTGTGTGTGTGTGTGTGTGTGTGTGTGTGTGTGTGCGTGTGTGTGTGTGAATAATCTGTATTCAATAGCAGTTTTAACTGAGCCGTCACATCCTCAGTACCTCCACCCAACCACAGGCTCTGGTTAATATTAACACAAAGATGCTGTTTAGTCATTTAATATTAGGAATGGTATTACTGGAGGGATCAGGAGAAAAAATGTATGAAGAAAAAGAGTTAAAATAAAATTTCTCAAAATATGTTTTGTGAACTTTTTAGGTACTAGCCCTTTTTTCAGAAGTATTCTTACATCCTGTATCATTTTACATGAACCCTGTGATGTATCCAATAATGTCTGAACAGTCTCAGTAAATCAAACCTTGTCATCTTCATGTCATTGTTTCTCAAAACACCCACTCTTGTCTTTCTCTCTTTCTCTGTCCGTCCCTTGTTTGTGTTTTTGATGCCCCTCCCAACCCTTCTTCCATGTATACCGGCCTTCCTCCACTCTCTCCCCGTCATCATCAGTATGCATTATAACATTCTGAACAACCACCAAATAAATCAAATAACAAGTGAGTCATGATTCCTCGTCCCTGTTTACTCGTTCACTGACTCGTCCCCGTTAACTCGTTGACTGACTCGTCCCCGTTAACTCGTTGACTGACTCGTCCCTGTTAACTCGTTCACTGACTCGTCCCTGTTAACTCGTTCACTGACTCATCCCCGTTAACTCGTTCACTGACTCGTCCCCGTTAACTCGTTCACTGACTCGTCCCCGTTAACTCGTTCACTGACTCGTCCCCGTTAACTCGTTCACTGACTCGTCCCCGTTAACTCGTTCACTGACTCGTCCCCGTTAACTCGTTCACTGACTCGTCCCCGTTAACTCGTTGACTGACTCGTCCCTGTTAACTCGTTGACTGACTCGTCCCCGTTTACTCGTTCACTGACTCGTCCCCGTTAACTCGTTCACTGACTCGTCCCCGTTAACTCGTTCACTGACTCGTCCCCGTTAACTGACTCGTCCCTGTTAACTCGTTCACTGACTCGTCACCGTTAACTCGTTCACTGACTCGTCCCTGTTAACTCGTTCACTGACTCGTCCCTGTTAACTCGTTCACTGACTCATCCCCGTTAACTCGTTCACTGACTCGTCCCCGTTAACTCGTTCACTGACTCGTCCCCGTTAACTCGTTCACTGACTCGTCCCCGTTAACTCGTTCACTGACTCGTCCCCGTTAACTCGTTCACTGACTCGTCCCTGCGACTGCAAAGAAGAGACCAGACAACATGTCATTATTGTGCGACTGCTATTCTAACTGCATTTGTAGAAACATATCAAGTTAATGTCTATATTTTCCCGGTGGGTAAAGCTACAGCTCCGGTTTCTCGTTTCAACTCAGGGCCTCTTTTCGCTCCTCGCTATGAGCTGTGAACCAACGACTCCCTCAGTTGCAGACCGGCCCCACTCACAAAATGAACAAATCGCTCAGTTAGCACAACTACATTCTACTCTTACTTATTTTATTCTAATGTTGCACTGTTGAATCTTTCTTTATTGCATTATTTCAGCATTCTTTAGGCTATCTGCATTTATTATCAATCAGAGAAGAAGCTTGATTTTGAAGATGAGAGGGTTAAATTTACACATTAACTACATTCTGTACATAGTTATTTTTATTCTAATGTTACACTGTTAGAACTTGATTCATTCTTATTTTGCACCTTTGCATTTATATTTTTATTTATTTTCCCTGATTAGTTAATTTTGTTATGTGTGAATTAGAGAGAGAAAAATAAATGTTTCCCTTTGGGGAATTGTTGATCTTTCACAATGAGATGGATCGTTTTTCAGTTTTCAATCGGTGGGTTCAGCGGTATGAATCAGAGGGAACTGGGAGAGGGTGGACCTTGTGTGCACATATGGATTTTCCACACACTCTGGGTGACTGACTCAGTGACTTAAATGACTCAAAAACCTGCTTCACTTTGATTAGTCACTCATATAAACTCGAGTCAGTAAAGATAATCTACTTTCCGATCACTACTACACAGGTATGGAAGATGCCAGTTGAGTTGGAGGTTCCGTCCATTTAGCACCTCTGCTCTTACCAGAGCGGCCCTATAAAAAAGACGGACCACGGTGACGTCATTTCCTTTTAACGTCGAACCCGTTCATTGCAGTAGAGGTGAACGTGATCATTGATTGTGGGTTCTTCTTCCGCCTCTTACTCAATAACTTAAGGAATGTACGACCCATTTTCACAATTTTACGTATTCCAAACATTATTTTACTCAAACAGCACCTTACAGACAGACATATTAAGAGAAAATGAACTTTTAGAGAGATTTATCCGGTTCATTTTAGTCACGCGGCCAAACGTCGCCATCTGGTGGCCATTTGTGGTTCTTTCCACGGATTTAAAAATAATAATAATACATTTAATTTACAATGCACTTTACATTTGGATCAAATTTCAAAGTGTTACAAGGTAAAAATATATAAAAGCATAAATAATATATATAAATATAATAACAATTACGTAAAATATGCTAAAAAGTGAATTTTAAGTCCCTTCTGTTCTGTATCAGAACAGAAGGCCCGATCACCCATGGTGCTGAGTTTAGTCCGGGGAAGGAGGAGGCGGTATGAGTGGGTAAAGCGGAGGGATCATGTTGAGGTCAGTGGGGCGAGCAGGTCTTCTGGTAGGGGGTGTATCGTTACCATGGATACACTGGTGAGTGAGGAGGGAGATCTTATAATCAATGCTGGTGGAGATGGGAAGACGATGAAGGGAATGAAGAACGGGGGTGATGTGTTGGTGTTTACACTCTCATCAGGATCCTTGTAGATGTTTTGAACATACCGAAGTCTTTGAAGACTTTTATCGGGGATCCCGATGAGAAGTGCGTTACAGTAATCCAGTCTGGAGGAGTCAAACGAGGAGTTTGGAAATATTTCTGAGATGATGAAAGGAGATGTTGCAGATGTGGTTGATGTGGGATTCAAAATTGAGTTGAGGGTCGAATCTTACGCCGAGGTTGGTGACTGATGAAGAGTGGGGAATGTCGTGATCAGAGAAGGTGGTGATGGTTCTTGAGGAAGACTGGGTCTGATGTGGGGTGCCAATTAAAATTGCTTCGGTTTTGGAGCTGTTCCATTGGAAAAAAGTTGTTTTTCATGAGGTGGGCAGATTTTTTGAGGAGTGTGATTATGGCGGCTTTTAGGGCAGATCGAACAAAGCCGGCCTGGAGGGATTGGTTTATTACAGCGGTGATCAGGGGACTGATGGAAGAGATGTTAGTTTTCACTTGTTGTAGGAAAGGGGTGGAGGTCACAGGTGGAGGATTTCATTGTCCTGACGATAACCTCACCCTCTTGCTGTGAGATTTCTGGGAAACACTTTAGAGGCTGGGAGATCTCAAACTGTGAGTAAGCAGACTGGGTAGGTAGAAAGGAGGAACCAGAAAGGACAGAACGGATTGAGTCAATTTTTGATTTGAAGAAAGCCATGAAATTATTACAGTGCTCTTCTGTAATTTTTGTAAGTGGGAGAGTTTGTGGTTTAAGGAGATGATTGATAGTGGAAAACAGCTGCTTAGAATTTCCAGGACTGGTTTTAATGATGTTGGAGTAGAACAGTGACCGAGCCTCTCTAAGCGACTTTGAGTAGACCTTTTGGTGTTCCCCAAAGACTAGCTTGTGGACAGTAAGACCGGAAGCCTTGTAACGCCGCTCAAGGACACGCCCAGCTGCCTTCATTTCCCGTAGCTTGCTGGTGAACCAGGGGGCTGAGCGGGAGAAGGTGACTGTTCTAGTTTTTACAGGGGCGTGACGATCCAGGATGCTACTCAGGGATTTATTGTAGAAATCTACTGAGTCATTTGCTGATACAAAGTTGGCAGAAAGAAGATGCTGGATGTCGACTCTCATGGTTTCTGAGTTGATGTTTTTCAAATTCCTGAAGTAGATTTGACGTTTGGGCTTAGTGAGGGATGACACAAGCGACATCTCCATGGAGACGGCCTTGTGGTCGGACACACCCAGATCGTACACAAGAAGATTGCTGAGAGGAGCAGAGTCAGTGATGACTAGATCCAGAGTGTGTCACATGGGGTGGGTGGGGACATCGACAAGTTGCCTGAGATTAAAACAATCCAGTAGTTGGAGAAATTCAGAAGCAAAACGACATGCAGGGGAGTCGACATGAATGTTCATATCTCCAAGAACTCAAATATTGGCAGAGGTTGTGTAAAATGTTGACAAAAGGTTGTACATCTCAGAGATGAAGGCTGGGTTTGGTTTGGGTGGCCGGTAGATTAGAAGTATGGTCATGGAGAAAGGGGGTTTACAATTAAATGCCAGGCATTCAAAAGAAGAGATCTCAGGCAACGGCAGGGGAGACAAGTCCAAATCACTGCGGTAGATGACAGACAGACCACCACCACGACCAGTGCTGCGGGCTTTCTGGAGGTAAGAGTAGCTGGTGGTAGAGTGTCTCATTCAGGACAGAAAAATCATCTGGTTGTTGCCAGGTTTCTGTAAGGCACATCACGTCCAGACACTTTTCCAGAATGTGGTCATGTGTGAGGCATGATTTGGAATGTGGTCATGTGTGAGGCATGATTTGGAATGTGATCATGTATAAGGCAGGATTTGTGTGTGAGAGATTGTGTATTTAAGAGTTAAATTTTAGTACTAGATGGAACAGTGACTCTCTGTATTGGCCGAAGAAGACTGAAATCCATTCCACGTTTTCTAACCCACATAGTCAGTAACTTTATGGAGAAAACTCCAGTGCCACTAGTGGAAAGAGCTGTTGTTGAAACACAGAAAGTGATCAACAACGGTTATTGGTGAAAGTGTCACGGCGGTAGTGATGAAGAAGAGGGATAAACAAACTGACATCAACGATGAACAAACAGATACGGAAGTCTCCGGGTGATGCTACACTTGCAGCAACAGGTAGGCGGACCGTCACCAGACTCGGTAGAATTCATACAAATACAAATACAGAGTAACAGATACAAATACGGATATGACTCCAAAAGGTTTGCCGGTGAGGATCAATAAAGGTAAACGTGTCGGTTTATAGTATTGCAGGCTGTAGCGTGAAATCCATGGCGCTGAGATCTAAACTGTGACGGACCTGAGAGGTCACTGCTAACACTGAACCTCTCATTTAAATATTTTGTATTCTTATTTGAAGGCCTTTTAGTGAAGTTTTAGCAGAATGAGTGATGAATAATTATGACTGTTATTAGTATGGGGAAGGACTAATAACAGAGCAGCACACAGAGGGGGCGTGCTGGTCCTAATGTATTGGCTGATCATTCATTCTGGGCAGTAGATTCTAATGCTGTGATGTTTTTTGTGTCACTTTAATCCTGTGAGTGGAAAAACCCGCGGCGGGAAATTCTGCCAGTACTGTCAGGAAACAGGAAATGTTTTCCGGCACCATGTGGTTCTGCTGTGGAGGACCCACCAAGCAAACGTATCATCCCAGTAAATCATGGGTTGGGTTTGGAATGATGATAGTGTCTCAATCGGGAGTATTTCCATAGGTGACCACGTCCCTCCAGATTGAATTTCTGTCTAATTTTGTCACTTGACAAGAAGTTACCAACGACCTTGGGACCCCGGCATTGCTTTTGATTTCGGATCGCTGTAATAACCGTCTCATTTTATCAGTGGAAGATCTATTTTCTATAAACCCCACCTGATCTTTGTGACTAATTTGTGGTAGAACCTTGTCCAGCTCAGGGCCGATATCTTGGCCGATATATAGTTGGCTGGGTCTGTTTGATTTTTGTCTTTTTTTTTGTACAAGTGATATTATAGCTTCATTAAAACATTCTGGGTGTGATGCGTAGAGCAATGCTTCCTGAAAAGGTTTTCTCAATATATTATAATAATATAACGATGTTCTGCTGGGAATCCGTCTACACCAGGAGAATTCCCAGTCTTCATGCATCTCATAGAAGTTCTTACTTCAGCTTCTGTTATGGGAACCTCCAGGCTCTCGCTTTCCTCCTGGGAGAATGTTGGTAACTTCACTTTCTGGAAAAAGGTGTTCAGACCGTCATGGCTGGTTTTATATTTAGATGCATCTAAATCTGGATAAAAATCTCTGAAAACCGTGTTAATCTCTGCAGACGATGTAATTAGTTCATCATTCTTTCTGATTGCTGTGATGGCCAAACCCGCGTCCCGGTGTTTGAGTTGTCCAGCCAAGGCTTCCTGTCTTCTGCCCGTTTTCATAAAAATGAGTTTTAAGTCTAAACAACGTCTATTCAGCCTTCTTGTTGTACATCTCGTGTTGTTCAAATTTTAATTTACAGATTCTCCTAAACTGCTCCTCTTTATATTTCTTGGCCAGTTGTGTCTCTATCTTATATTTTCTTTTCTAATAAATCTATTTTCTGTTTGCTTTCTTTCTTCGTCCATGAGCTGTGAGAAACACATGTTCCTCTAATAAGTGCCTTGAGCTCATCCCAAACGGTAGCTGCCCTTCCTCTTGTAGGAATAGTGATATCTACAAATGATAGAATGTCCTCCCCTAGTCTTAAACTGAATTGTTCATCTTGTAGTGTACTTGTATTCCACCTCCATCTTCCCAAAATGAAACTTTAAATGTTTGTTGTTTAACGACTGGAGACATTTCAGTCTTGTCACGATAAAAGCGTAAAAGTAGAAAACAGTCGTGAACAGAATAAAAGTGTATTTCACATTAAATGTGGACAACTTCATGTGTTTTTTTGTTTTTAACGCAGCAGCCCCGACACACGTTGACCGGCTGGAGGACCTGAACGCACCTCGCCACTTGATGAAACCGTGCTTTCTTTTTACTAACACGCGCGAGCGACTTACTGACACGTTCAATAATTGTTGTTATGAAAAAAAGATTTCTCCGCAGCATCTCCTCCAAGGATTAGTCTGATGTTTATCGGAGTGACTGGATGAACGCTGACGACGCAGGAGCTGGAGAAGCGCTGGCGCTCTTCATCGACGTGCAGGATTTCGCGGTGCATTCTGGGATATGTAGTATCTCCGCTGTTTGTGCCGTATACCAGCGGGCTTTTTAATAGAAATTAAATATTGTCTCGCGGTCCGGGTACGATTGTTAATGAGGGGCCAGATGTGGCCTTGAGCTTGACACGTGTTCAACTCCAAAAGTTCTTGAGCCGTAATTTGTCAACCGTTTGTTTGATTTGGTCCAGTTTGGTGCAGATGAATCGACCCGACGTCCATCTCCTAGATGTCGTATTTATTCTGATAGCTGGTGTTTCGCTCAGGTGGCGGAGCTCTCTGTGTTTTTTGGACACACCTTCACATTCAATTAGTGGTAAGATGCAGAGGATTGGGGGCTTCATGCTGGAATGGGACTGCACCGTTGATTCGACAGAGGGATTGTGGGAAACTGATGCTTAACCTGATGAGGCTCACTTACGTTTAGGCTCCAGACCCCGCAGTCTGAGGCGGGTCAGATTGTCAGACGTGGTCATCAGACACCATCTCCTCCACCTCCACCTTCTCCTTCTCCTCCACCTCCTCCATCATCCACAACAAGGTGGTCGTGGTCAAAACCCTTCTATCATCAGTCCCCTGATCACCGATGTTATAAATCAATCCCTCCAGGCCGGCTTTGTTCCATCTGCCCTAAAAGCCGCCATAATCAGACCACTCCTCAAAAAACCTACTCTCGATCCAGAACTTTTTGCTAATTACAGGCCCATTTCCAAACTCCCATTCCTCTCCAAAGTTCTGGAAAAAGTAGTTGCTGCCCACCTCCAGGACCACCTCAAATACAACAACCTCTTTGAAACCTTTCAGTCTGGTTTTGGCTCCGCCCACAGCACAGAAACATCTGCTTAGAGTCACAAATGACCTACGGATGGCAGCAGATGCTGGTTCACCTTCCCTCCTGATTCTCCTTGATTTATCTGCTGCCTTCGACACAGTTGACCCTGGAATACTCCTACACCGCCTACATCACACCACTGGACTCACTGCCACCGCCCTAAACTGGTTTAAATCCTACCTCACTGACAGAACAGAATACGTTTCCCTTGGAAGTTCAAAGTCCCGGACACACACCGTCACCTGTGGAGTCCCCCAGGGATCAGTCCTTGGCCCCATTCTCTTCATACTATACATGCTCCCCCTTGGCCGTGTCATCAGTCGATATGGACTCTCATTCCATTGTTACGCTGATGACACGCAAATCTACATAAAAACTGACACATGTTCCTCCTCAGCCTCTCCATCCTCATCTTCATCATCTCCCCTGTCAACTCTCCGCACTTGTCTGGAGGAGATAAAGGTGTGGATGAAAAACAACTTTCTCCAATTGAACAGCTCCAAAACCGAAGCTATTTTAATTGGCACCCCTCATCAGACCCAGTCTTCCTCCATAACCAGTATTACCTTCTCTGGTCACGACATTCCCCTCTCTTCATCAGTCACCAACCTCGGCGTGAGATTCGACCCTCAACTCACTTTTGAATCCCACATCAAACACATCTGCAAGATCTCCTTTCACCATCTCCGGAATATTTCCAAACTCCGTTCGTCACTAACCCTTGAGTGATGCTGAAAAGCTGGTTCACGCATTCGTTTCCTCCAGACTGGATTATTGTAACGCACTTCTCATTGGAATCCCTGATAAAAGTCTTCAAAGACTTCAGTATGTCCAAAACAGTGCTGCAAGGATCCTGATGAGAGTTCGTAAACACGAACACATCACCCCTATTCTTCATTCCCTTCATTGGCTTCCCATCTCCACCAGGATTGATTATAAGATCTCTCTCCTCACTCACCAGTGTAACCATGGTAACGCACCCCCCTACCTGAAAGAACTACTCACCCCATTGACCTCGACACGATCCCTCCGTTCTACCCAGTCATACCGCCTCCTCCTTCCCCGGACTAAGCTCAGCACCATGGGAGATCGGGCCTTCTGTTCTGCTGCCCCTCGTCTGTGGAATGCCCTCCCTGACCATCTGAGGGCTCCACAGACGACTGACACATTTAAAAAAGGACTTAAAACTTTCCTTTTTAGCAGAACCTATAACTGTAATTGACATTAATGCTTTTGGTCACGTTTTTGTATAGTTATTATTATTATTTATTTATTTTTTATTTTTTTATTGATGCTTTTATCTGCTTTTGCCTTGTAGCACTTTGAGATTTGATCCAAATGTAAAGTGCATTATAAATTAAATGTATTATTATTATTATTATTATTATATAATGAATGAATTAAATGATGTAAGAGTCGCTTCTGCTCGTGCTGCAAATATTTAACCACACCTGCTGAGTGAAGCCGGGCGCCGTCTGCCTCTCAGCTAATATTTGATCTGAGCGAACGTGAGAAGATTCTACGCCCGTAGAACCGTCAGAGGAGACCGTCAAGATCCACAACCTGCAGCCTCTCTGTAGGCCTGGGGCCTCCTTCAGATGTTCAGCTGGGGGCGTGGCCTACAGTCGTGCCAGCCGCTCTGACTCCTCGCCACTCCTACGAGCTGTGTGCTTGTGCACACACACACACCAGGATCTGTGGAACACACACACACACAGCAGTGAGCTGACGTGGGTTGAGGTTGGTTCTGAGCTCCTTCTGGAACAGCTGGGATCCATCTGTGGCTCCTGCTGCTGCTGCTGAAGGCCCGGTAGCGAGAGCTCAAACGGGCCCCTCCTGAGCCCAGCTGCTGCTGGAACCAGTCTGAGTTCTTCTTCTGTGTTCGCCGTCTGCCAGAATGGACCTCCTGTCAGCCGGGACTGTCACTGTTAGCCCAGCTGTGGCCCAGCTCCTCTGGGTTCTGGCTCTGGTGCTGGCCACGCTCCTGGTCTGGCTCCTCTTCTTCTGCTGCCACAGCTGGAATCAGAACACATCGCCGTCCATGGACAGCTACTTGACGGGTAGGTGTACACCCTTCCTCCTCCTCCTCCTCCTCCTCCTGTCTGTGGGTGAAGAGTTCTGTGATAGGCTCACAGCATCTGTAGAACTCTGACCCGGGATGGATCTTACCAGCAGAAACACTCAGTGGAACTTTTCTTTAACCCAAAAGCCCAGTAACGCTAAAATGTTTCCGTTCCCAGACTGCAGAGTCCAAATTTTCCAGAACCTCTCAGGTCAGGCCCGGCTTCACTTTACGGCCAAGCTGCTATGAGTCGGGTTCATGTGTCTGATTCTGGTGCCGGAGGGTACACTGTAAAAAGAGGATTGTTGGAGATTATTTCAAACAGGGACACTCCAAACTTTCAATGTAAATGAGCAGAACTCACGGAAATTTAGTCTGTTTGTCAACAAAAGCTGCTTTTGAGTTCTGTAAAAACTACAAATAAACGTTTTATCAGAAACAATGTCCTTTTTATTCATTCCTTCATTTCCTGTGGGCCGCCGCCGCCACCGCCACCGCCGCCGTTGATCCTTGTTAACGCCATAACTCAAAAACTGTCTCATGGATTATTTTCACGTTTTATACCCACACGGATCTTAGTGTGAGGAAGAACTGGAGTGATTAGCTGTTGTAGTAGCAGTAGTACTTGTACTAGTACTTGTACTACTGCTACTGCTACTACTGCTTCTAATAATACTACTACTACTACTACTGCTGCTTCTAATACTACTACTACTACTACTTGTTGTACTGCTTCTACTACCACTACTACTTTTACTACTATTACTACTACTATTCATACTACTACTACTACTGCTGCTTCTAATACTACTACTACTACTACTGCTGCTTCTAATACTACTACTACTACTACTTGTTGTACTGCTTCTACTACCACTACTACTTTTACTACTATTACTACTACTATTCATACTACTACTACTGCTACGACTAATTGTACTATTGCTTCTACTACAACTACTACTCATACTAATACTACTACATGTTGTACTGCTTCTACTACCACTACTACTTTTACTATTGCTACTGCTACTACTACGACTACTTCTACTACTTCTGCTACTACTAATACTACTACTACTTCCTACACTACTACTACTGCTTGAACTACTACTACTAACACCACGACTGCTACTACAGCTTCTAATAATACTTCTACTATTACTACTACTACTAATTCTACTACTACAACTAATTTTATTACTACTACTACCAATTCTACTTCTACTACTTCTATTACTAATTCTACTACTACTAATACTACTACTACTACTACTGTTTCTACTAAAACCACTACTATAACCACGTCTTCTACTACTTCTAGAACTACTGCTTCTACTACCACTACTAGTTTTACTACGACTACTACTTATACTACTACTTCTTCTACTATCTGTACTACTGCTTCTCCTACCACTACTACTTCTACCACTATTACTACTACTACTTGTACTACTACTACTTCTACTACTTCTACTACTTCTACTACTACTACTTGTACTACTACTTGTACTACTGCTACTTCTACTACTACTACTTGTACTACTACTACTACTTCTACTACTACTACTCTAGTACTACTAGACTTTTTGAGGGGCTGATGATTGACGGACATCTTTTGTTGCTCCTCTTTCTCCTGCAGTGATGTTGAAGAGCTCCGGACCTAAAGCTCCTCCTCAGGTGAGGAAATCTCTTACATCAGACTTTTTCCTTCATTTGCATAAACATGTGAACTCTTCGCAGACAGTGTGTGTATTTATATCACGATGGAGATTTCATCATCTTCATCATCTACACCAAGGGTCGGCAACCCGCGGCTCCACAGCCGCATGCGGCTCTTTAGCGCCGCCCTAGTGGCTCCCTGGAGCTTTTTCAAAAATATGAAAATGGAAAAAGATGGTGTGAATATATTTTTTGTTTTAATATAATTTATTATCCAATGCTGTAAAAATGTGTATAATTAATATTTAATTTCAACATTACTGTTAACGGAGATTTACGTCATAGCCTGCGACACACGTTTCTTTCATCTCGGTGTGGTGACGGACAGGTGGCTGTTGCAAATAAACCGGCGGGTGTGTCACGTGTCATGGATCCCAAAGGGAAAAAGAGAAAGATAGCTGAGGAGAACAGAGGATTCCACCGTTCTTGAACTGAATAATTCGCTTTCATTGCCAATGCGGAAGGATTGCCTGCATGTTTGCTTTGTAATGAGACGTTGTCAAACAACAAAAAGAGTAATGTG
Organism: Lophius americanus; assembly: GCA_037951165.1. Classification (NCBI taxonomy): domain Eukaryota; kingdom Metazoa; phylum Chordata; class Actinopteri; order Lophiiformes; family Lophiidae; genus Lophius; species Lophius americanus. Next base: position 73,412 of record JBBDHG010000272.1, on the reverse strand, counting down.
GAAAGACATTTCCAGGGGAGGCATGCTACATTTGCAGCCGAGTACCCAGTTGGGAGTGAGAGAAAAATTGCGATTGCATTACTTCTGGAGAAATTAGAGGAGTGCAAAGATAGATTTAAGAAGTGGATTGCATCTCCAAACTCCACTACTGCTGCTAGTTTTGTTGCAACCCGGGAGATAATAAAGCGTAACCGGAAGATACCGAGTGGCTGGAAAAACTGCACTTTATGGTGGATATGACAAGTCACCTAAACACGCTGAATAAAAGTCTCCAGGGGAAACACTGCACTGCAAATGCTGGAAGCTGTTTTGTCGTTCGAGCGCAAGCTGACTGTATTCTCCAGAGATGTACAGCGAGGCACTCTCTCTCACTTCCCCTCCCTGAGAGAGTTCAAAGAAGGCCATCACGATCACACACTCACCGGTGGTTATTTACAAGGTGCGATCGTTGATGTGCAAACTGCATTTGGGAGCAGATTTAGCGAGTTCCGAAAGGAAAAAATGACACTATCCTTCCCTGTCACACCCCTGGAGATTGACCCGTCCTTGTTGAACACATTCCCAGGAGTGAATCAAGCTGACATTGAAATGGAAATGGCTGATATAGCTGACTAAGATTTATGGATGTCCAAATTCAAAAGTCTGACAGTCGAGCTTGAAGACGTCACTCGCCAGAAAGCCCAGCTTGCCCACAGCCACAAATGGAGCCAAATTGAAAGCCTCCCAACACCCGAGAAACTTGTGTTTGAAACATGGAATGGTCTTCCTGACAGTTTTAGGAACATGAAGAAATATGCATTTGGAGTATTATTCATCTTTGGATCAACACACCTGTGCGAGCAGATATTCTCAAACATGAACTACATAAAACCCAAATACCGGACCCGCCTCACAGATGAGAGCTCGCAGTCCTGCGTGAAGATTAAAGTTACATCTTACATGCCCGATGTTGAGAAGCTGTCCAGTGATGTCCGAAAACAGAAGTCACATTAAACGGGTAAGAACACAAAGCTGTCATAGGCACATATTTAGTAACAAAGTGGCTGTTTTTATAAAGTGATTTCTGATTTTGGTCAGTATATATTTGGAATGACACGTAAGGATATTACTGTGTTTTGTTGCTCAGGTCTGAGGATGGCTGCATTGTGTTGTGCGTGTCAAAAGAGAAGAGGGTGCTGCTGCATTTTAGCCTTGCACATTTGCAGAAAACTAAAGAGAAGAGGACAATGCACAGAAATCGAACTTAAACTCTATTATTTTAATTTTATATACTTTACCTTTTCAAAAGGCTGCTGTTTTATTGCACTCTGTCTGTTGCCCAGATAAGGGGGAGAAGAGAAGAGGATTGTATTGTATTACTGAGGATTGAAAAGGACTGCATTTTATTTCCATGGGGAGGTGTGACATTAGAAGAGGCCTATTATGCACGTTGCACATTTTGTTGTTGTTTTTTCGAATCCTAAAAATAAAACTGACATCAAAAATCTGATTTCTGTATTGTATTTCTATAATTTCATCAATGCAACGAAACATAATACATTAATATTATAATGGAAGTTAAACTTAAAGCACCGTCGTACAGCAGAGTAGTCACGTGGTGCGTCATTCTCTCCAGGATGCGCTGCAGGTAAAATAAACGTTTAGTCATGAATGCTCATTATGTATTTGTAGCCTACTTATCATTTTGATAGTAGGCTAATATAGACACTTACAGCATGTGTTGCCTTCATTATAAGGCTTATATAAGGCTTTTAATTTTTTTGCGGCTCCAGACAGATTTGTTTTTTGTTTTTTTGGTCCACTATGGCTCTTTCAACATTTTGGGTTGCAGACCCCTGATCTACACCATCTGATGTGGAGGTGGGCGTGCACCACCTCATCCCGCCTGCAGAGGTCCTCCTTCTCCTTCTCCCTGGTTGGTCACACTTGACCACGTGTGCGTTTTTGGAGCTGCCGCTATGAAATAAACTCATAGTTTATTTAGATCGTCAGCATTAAAATCGAACATTTATGATTTTCAGTTTCTTTGAATCCACAACTAAACCTGATTTCCTCTCTTGTCATAAAGATCACAATTATAATAATGATAATAACAGTTAAAAGCTTGTTTACTTTTCAAACAAAGTCAAAAAGGGTTTCACAGGACGGAACCATTTGGACCACTAGCAGTGATGACATGTGACCGGACATGAGGTCCTGGACGCAGATGCCGACTGCATCAGTCTCTCTTCATCAGTCACCAACCTCGGCGTAAGATTCGACCCTCAACTCACTTTTGAATCCCACATCAAACACACCTGCAACATCTCCTTTCATCATCTCAGAAATATCTCCAAACTCCTCGTTTGTCTCCTCCAGACTGGATTACTGTAACTCACTTCTCATCGGGATCCCCGATAAAAGTCTTCAAAGACTTCGGTATGTTCAAAACATCTACAAGGATCCTGATGAGAGTGTAAACACCAACACATCACCCCCGTTCTTCATTCCCTTCATCGTCTTTCCATCTCCACCAGGATTGATTATAAGATCTCCCTCCTCACTCACCAGTGTATCCATGGTAACGATACACCCCCTACCAGAAGACCTGCTCGCCCCACTGACCTTGCTTCCATTGTGATGTCCTTGTGTTGGTTCGGAGGTTACAGCAGAACTGAACGGACCACCATCTCCGCCCGTCCTGTCGCGTGATGAGTTCATGATCTCAGGGCTCAGTAGCAGAATGAAAACAGGGCGGTTCATTCTTTGACAGTTGAAATGTCAAACATTCTCTCTGTTCAATCATTCCTTTCAACACATCACATTGTTCAGAAGTCTCAGCGTGAGACGAGGAGGCAGTCCTTCATTCAGAGGACGCTCCACGTCTCCTCACAGAGCCCCTTAGATGACCAGCAGCTCTGGACGGAGACTAACTCTAACAGACTGCAGGAATGTGGAACACTTTCTCCGAATCGTTCCAGTTAAAGACACAGAAGTCAGATTGTGTTCGGTGATCCTCTAAGCTCAGAACCAGCACCGTCTCATTTTATACAACTCTTCATTTTCTGCTCTGCTTGTTTCTTAAAAGGCATTCATTAATTGAATGTATTATTAGTACTATTATTATTATTATTATTATTACCTTTTTATTATTATTATTTTTATTACTATTGTTGTGATTATTTTTATTTTCATTCTTACTATTATTATTACTATTATTATAAACATTATTATTATTATTATTATTATTGTTATTATTTTTATTTTCATTATTACTATTATCATTATTACTATTTATATCATTATTACCATTATTATTATTATTGCTATTATTTGTATTATTATTATTATTGCTGTTATTATTACTTTTTTAGCGAAAACATGCAAAGCACATTTTTTAAACAATTAAACGATTCTTTGAATCGATAATATTTTGTCCATAATAAACTCGTGAAAGTACATTTGTTCATGATATAAGTAAAAGACTTTTTACTTTTATTACTTATATTTAAGTGAAGGTCACTGTAAAAAAAAAAATAAAAAGAGACAATTATTAACAAATAAACGCTGGAAAACGCTAAATACTCCCTGATCATCATCAACAGGTTTTACATAAAAAACATCACATCTGCTACCAATATTTAAATGTCTCCTCTTATCTCTGACATTTAAACTTATTAGAATGTATAATGCATAAAATACAATAAGATTGTAATACATGGACTCACAAAAATCATTTCATTAAAGCCTGCTTTACTAAATGTAAACATTTAAACATGGTTTTACTCTATAATGAGTTAGTTAATTTAAACTGATTATACGCAGCATTCATCCTTTAATTATTTATATTGAAGTATCAGACACAGTTTTAATGTTTTTCTCAGCGTAACTTTAAAAGAATTGGCAAAAATAGTTTTGAAAAATCACATGGGGTCAACTGGTGACTGACAGCCTCTGGGATGTCTGGTTTGAGGGTCTTCTGTTGCAGCCCTGCTGCCCCCTGGTGGAGGACCTGTGCGCTGCAGGTATCTGGGTTTCACGTCAGGGTTTAGAGTAAAGAACTATTATCGTTGATAATCAAGATGTCTCAAAAAACCAAGCGTTACATCTGACGTGTGTGGCGTTTTAGGGGCGTTCTGATGGAGTGGGTCACCAATGCTTCTTGTTGTTCTGGGCTGAGCTACTGCATCTCAGAATGTGGACCGGACCAGACAGAACACGTCTCGCCCAATCCAACCCAACGCCTAGATGAACTAGCCTTGACTTACCTGTCAGACCTGCTGCACCTTCATGCTCCCGTCACCTGCTGAGGTCTTTGGACCATCAGCTTCTACTGGTGCCTAGAACCAGACTGGCACTCTGGGCCGACCGGGCCTTCAGTGGCAGCTTCTTTGCCAGGGGAAAAAAAAGGATCTAATGATTCTGAACTACGGGATAATCTACACCTCCACATCTGGTCATCAGCATCACTTCTAGTACTCTAATTATTCTTGAAAACGCATCAGACACCTATGTCTCCGAAAGGTCTCCGAAAGGTCAGGGGTCATCAACGCCGCCGCCGCAGAACCTCCTTGTTAATGCTTCAACTACAAAACTGTGTCATGGATCGTTTTCAAATTTTACAACCACATAGACCTCCGTGCGAGGAAGAACTGGATTGATTTTGGGAAAAGCTGGTAGTTTTTTCCAACACTAGGGGGAGCTTTATCTCCAAAGGATTTCAGGACATTATTTCTCAACCGTTGGTCCGATTTAGTCCAGATTTGGTGCAGATGAATCGACTGGAGGAGATCTAGCTCGTTTATATCAAACTAATATAGTTCATGGGGGCGTTTTCTTTTTTGTTGCGAAGAAAACACTGTTCTTAGGAGAAACTTCATATTTAATTTGTTGTTCAATCAGGGGGGCCGTTTGTACAACGCAGAGCTTTGGGGGCTGAAGTCACTCCACCTGTTGGACCCAAACATTACCTCCTGTTCCTAACATGAAGAAGGCTGATGGTTCCGGGGATGAACGAGCGTTTGGACCTGAGGGGAATCTGAAGCGAGTATCAGAGGGAAGGGATTCAAACTCCTGATGAAGAGGGTGTGTGTGGTCAGACAAGATGGAATGTGTCTTCTTCACCACCTGACTGTTGTAGAGAACAGAGAGGTTACACCGCCGGACTCCTGTGACCTCACTGCTTCCATTCACTATTTTCTCCAGTGCATTCTTGGATCTGATGTTCAGACCGCACAACCATAGAATAAACACAAATAAGACCCAGCTCTTCTGCACAACAGGAGAGCAAGCGACTCCCGATGTTATCAGAGCCGGGTCGTCTTACCTTTACTGCCCTGAGGGTGTTGACCCCAGTGCGCTCACCAAATGTAGTGCAGATGTAAGTGCTGGGGAGGTTGTCCTTAGTTGATCAGTTTCATTGGAAAAATCATGAACATCAAACCTGAGATAAAATTGTGAGACTTGTTATCAGAAGCCATCTAATACTTCCTTTTGTCTGATGATCATGCAGACCAGTCATTGCTTTCATCAGATCCCAGGCTGGGCCAAGATCATTGCTTCCAGGTTTATCCTCTAGTTTATCTTTATACATCTGTTCAGCTCTCCTAATTTCATTTTTCTTTCCTTTTTGCCGTCTCCTCAACTCAGGACGGTCACCCTGTTTAAAATCCTGCTTCTTTTTGTTTAACCAACTCTTAAGAGACTAACTAAGCCAGCGCTTACTGTTGGGGTCAATCTTAACAGTTGGGGTCACTATGTCCTCACAGTAGGACCCCCAGGAGCTGACAACATCTGTGACATCATCAATATCATTGCTAGAGTCAATGAACACCATGCATACAGTCCATGCATCCGTGACGTACTGATAAACGTTCCTCAAAGACGTAGTCAAAGTACGCTGGTCAACGTCACCAAGGAGAATGACGGGGCATCGGGAGACAGAGACCGAAGTTTCTGCGTCGCATGCAGGGTGGTCTCCGCTGCGTCGCTCTTATTAGCCTTTGGGTGAATGTAACCCACCGTAACAAATAGCTGCGGGAACTCCCGCGGCAAATAATGTGGACGCAGGGCAACGGGGAACCGCTCCATGTCCTTAGTGCAGAGACTCTCCCTGACCACACACTGGTTTGTGTTTGGGCCCCACGGGAATGCCGCTTATTTTTATCATTTTCTTGCCCAACGAAGCACCTTTGGGGGATTGTTTCAATGCTTTATACTTCAATAAACTCATCCAAGACGTTTAACCCAATCAACTTCACATTTAGTGAGTGATCTCTTAAGACCGTAAGTATTAGAAGTTTTTCAAATGCATGTTTTTGTTGAACGGTCAAGACGGGTCGGGGCTGCAAACATCAATAATAAGGAGAATACATTTCATTTGTTGAATGCTTTTCATTAATACTGTATCTGTAAAGCGATACTGTATTGTTTTACAGATATAGAGTAAAATAACATGTCAAAACAGGAGTTTAGGTCAGACCAAACATAAAACTCTCCCATTGTCCACAGTGTCCCCGTCCTGATCCGCCCCTTGATTTCTAATGTTTTGCCCCGAAGACATTCATATGACAAATATTCCGATGCAGTGAGACAAATACTCAGTTTTAAACTATAAAAATGCATTTCTGAAGCATTTGCGGTTGTTGATACTGGATGTTGAAGAGCTGATTTGAAATTGAGATGAAAAAGGAGGAAAATTCAATATTGAAAATATTGAATAATAATATTAAAATAATAATAATAATAATAATAATAATAATAATAATAATAAATGAAGAAATGAAAATATTGAATAATAATATCAAAATAAAGATAATAATAATAATAATAATAAATGAAGAAATTAAAATATTGAATAATAATATTAAAATAATAATAATAATAATAAATGAAGAAATGAAAATATTGAATAATAATATTAAAATAATAATAATAATAATAATAATAATAATAAATGAAGAAATGAAAATATTGAATAATAATAATAAAATAATAATAATAATAATAATAATAATAAATGAAGAAATGAAAATATTGAATAATTATATTGAAATAATAATAATAATAAAATAATAATAATAATAAAAATAATAATAAATCCAGAAATGAAAATATTGAATAATAATATTAATAAAAGAAGAAGAAGAACAATAAAAACAAATACTAATAATAATAATAATAATGATTTTAAAGAAGGGACAATAACAGTGGTTTGAAGTTTCCAGCATTCAGAACGCATCAACTCTGTTCAGTTCTGCAAACTGTCTTTATTTCTGTCAACTTTTTTTTTCTTCTAAGTTTTATACAAATAAATAGAAAAAGTCATCTTTAATCTTAAAATCTAGCAGATCTCCTCCACCAAACGTCTCACTGTGATTCACCTTCAAGTTGGAACACAACATTCAAAGGGTCCATTTTCTTCCTTCTATTACTCCCGGGTCGGATCACTCATTCGTCCAAAGCACACGCCATCATTCGGTACATTGAACCTCTTCCTGGGGGAGCATCATGGGTCGGAACACCAGAACTCCAGTTGTGTACCGGCAGCACTAATCATAACCACGGCGTCGGAATAAGGAGGCTGTTGTCCAGTTGATGTTTGAGTTCAGGCCAAATAACAGGAGCTGCTTTTTTCCAACGGTGAGATCCTGAACAGGAGATGAAAGCGATATTATAAAACGAGCTTTCATTTGGATATAAAAGTCGATTAATAATAATAATAATAATAACAACAATGATACATTTTATCGATAACGCTCTGGATTTGTACTTGTGTGTGTAATTCTAATGTAAGAATAATAATACTGTAATGACAATCACTGGCTCCCTTTAATTTCAGAGGAAGAAAAAGCCCAAAGAGAAGCCCATTGCCCCGGTCCACTTCAAGGAGGTCCGGTCGGTGGCTGTCGGTCAGGAACCGCCATGTCCGCCGGCGAGGACACGGAGGAGACGACCTCTCAAGGTCAAGATGGAAGCTGTGACTGAAGTGAGATCCCAGAAGGTGAGGAATGATTCTGTGTTTCCTGCTGGGTCAGGACATTGTGGATCCGGGGGGTGTGGCTAGAAAGATGCATCTAAAATGTGATTGGCCCCTGATTGTCCTGATTTCATAGCTTCCCTTTGGAAGTCCAAGTTAGCAATCAGTCACTGGCTGCAGTTCTTAGTAGTTGGCAATATTTACAGAACTTCAAGGTACATACAAGGTGAATAAATCAAATATAATATTCAGTTATATATTTGTTGTGTATAATCAGCCAAAATAATGTATTATTATTCTTATTTTTTAAAGCTGGAACAGAGTAAGTGCATATCTCCAGAGTCTTCTTCCATGGAGGCCATGTTTGTACAGTAGCCTAGAATGAACAAACGGAAGTCTGTCTCTTGAAAAGACTTCTGACGTTTTTAGGTTAAAGTGGCAGACAGACGATTATGAAACGCTTCACAACTAAAAACTAACGAAGAAGAAGATTGTGACGTAAGTTGTGGTTGGATAAGTACTTTGTGTGTTTTGACAAACTGACAATCGTACTGACTATTTAGCACAAGAAAAAGTAACAGTGTCAAACCTGACCGACAAAGAGAACACGAAGACCCGACCGGTGAAAACCGTTGGTGGGATAAGGTGAATGATGGGATACGTTCAGTCTGCCTGAGAGATTCCCCTCAGCAGCTGACGGACCACTGCACAGTCCAGAGTACTCACCCCCCCCCACGGACCTCAATATTATGTCTCGTTGGTTTCACCAGTCAGATCTGCGTGCTTACTTTCATAGACAGCGAGGTTCCACGCTCTCTTTTTCTTTTACTGTGCTACATTTTCTACATTCCCAAACTGTGAGAGTTGTGTCGGTGTGTGTCGGTGTCCTCGGCAGAGAGTCAGACATGTTTTCAGTGAACGTTGTCCCTTGTCTCCGATGCTACGAATTGCATCTTTGCTGTTTGCAGATGATGTGGTTCTGTTGGCTTCATTCGGTTTACAGCTGAGTATGAAGCAGCCGGTGTGAGAGTCAGAACCTCCAAATCTGAGGACATGGTTCTGGGCCGGAAAATTGTGGATTGTCCCCTCTAGGTTGGGGGAAACTTTCTGCCTCAAGCGAAGGACTTTAACTATATTGGTGTCATGTTCTGGAGTGATGGGGAAATGGACCATGACATGGACAAGGTGGTTCGGTGCAGCATCAGCTGTGATGATGGTGCTGTATCGGTCCGTCGTGGTGAAGAAAGAACCGAGTCTGGAGGCAAAGGTCTCAATTCAGTGGTCCGCATACGTTCCAACACTCACCTCTGGTCCTGAGCTCTGAGGAGAGACCCAAAGAATGAGACCGAGGATATAAGCGGCTGAAATGAGCTTCTTTTGTAGGGGGGCTGGACCTTACCCTAGCTCAGTGTCAGAGATAAGGTGAGGAGCTCAGACATCCAGAGGGAGTTCTGAGTAGAGGCGCTGCTCCTTCACATCGGAGGATCCAGTTGAGGTGGTTCAGGCATCTGATCAGGATCCAGCAGGACGCCTCCCTGTGGAGGTTTTTCAGGCTCCTCCAACTGGGAGGAGACCCCAAGGTAGACCCAGAACTCTCTGGACTGACTACATAACTCATCCGCCCTGGGAACACCTCGGGATCCCCCAGTATGAGTTGGAGAGTGTTGCTGTGAGAATGATGACATCTGGAATGACCTTCTTAAGCTGCTACCACAGAGACCCAACTATGGATAAGCAGAGAAAATGGATAGATGGCTGGGTGGGTGGGTGCATGAATGGGTGGGTGCATGAATGGATGGGTGGGTGGGTGAGTTGATGGATGGATGGATAGGTGGGTGGATAAAATCCCATAATTTCTGCACACATCTGTCTAAATGATCATATATGATCCCTTCATTCGATGGCTGATTATGACTTCCTGACTGTGGAAGCCCCCCCAGATTCTTGGGTAGGGAGGGGTGAGCTGATGTTTAATATACGTTACAATCTGGAACTTCACCATCAGGTGCCATGAGATTTTACAGACTGTACCTTTAAATGTACCCTTAACTTGTTGGAATTTTGCTTGTTCATGTGAAAATTGGCTGTTTTTTGTGATTAGTCAGAATTTGTATGTATTTCCTAATTCTTTAAGCTCGTTTTTCCTGATTATACAGTATTTACATTTCATCTTTTCACACTTTTGACTCTCGTGACAGAATATGTTTATGTTTACCAAACCTGAAACATATGGAAGCTGACTTTTGTTGACTGGAGCGTAATAAAATGTAGAAATTGCGTAAAGATGATAATAATAATAATAATACATTTAATTTATAATGCACTTTACATTTGGATCAAATCTCAAAGTGCTACAAGGCAAAAGCAGATAAAAGCATCAATAAAAAATAAAAAATAAATAAATAATAATAATAACTATACAAAAACGTGACCAAAAGCATTAATGTCAATTACAGTTATAGGTTCTGCTAAAAAGGAAAGTTTTAAGTCCTTTTTTAAATGTGTCAGTCGTCTGTGGAGCCCTCAGATGGTCAGGGAGGGCATTCCACAGACGAGGGGCAGCAGAACAGAAGGCCCGATCTCCCATGGTGCTGAGCTTAGTCCGGGGAAGGAGGAGGCGGTATGACTGGGTAGAACGGAGGGATCGTGTCGAGGTCAATGGGGTGAGTAGTTCTTTCAGGTAGGGGGGTGCGTTACCATGGATACACTGGTGAGTGAGGAGAGAGATCTTATAATCAATCCTGGTGGAGATGGGAAGCCAATGAAGGGAATGAAGAATAGGGGTGATGTGTTCGTGTTTACGAACTCTCATCAGGATCCTTGCAGCACTGTTTTGGACATACTGAAGTCTTTGAAGACTTTTATCAGGGATCCCGATGAGAAGTGAGTTACAGTAATCCAGTCGGGAGGAAACGAATGCGTGAACCAGCTTTTCAGCATCACTCAAGGTTAGTGACGAACGGAGTTTGGAAATATTCCGGAGATGGTGAAAGGAGATCTTGCAGATGTGTTTGATGTGGGATTCAAAAGTGAGTTGAGGGTCGAATCTCACGCCGAGGTTGGTGACTGATGAAGAGAGGGGAATGTCATGACCAGAGAAGGTAATACTGGTTATGGAGGAAGACTGGGTCTGATGAGGGGTGCCAATTAAAATAGCTTCGGTTGTGGAGCTGTTCAACTGGAGAAAGTTGTTTTTCATCCACACCTTTATCTCCTCCAGACAAGTGCGGAGAGTTGACAGGGGAGATGATGAAGATGAGGATGGAGAGGCTGAGGAGGAACATGTGTCAGTTTTTATGTAGATTTGCGTGTCATCAGCGTAACAATGGAATGAGAGTCCATATCGACTGATGACACGGCCAAGGGGGAGCATGTATAGTATGAAGAGAATGGGGCCAAGGACTGATCCCTGGGGGATCAGTCCTTGGCCCCATTCATATGATGAGTAGATTGATATTCATATGATGAGTAGATGAAGAAGGTTGAAGAGTCACATGAGGATCAATAGCGTCAAATACTTGAATAAAATGTCTAAAAGAAGTTCAAAATGGTTATGATGTTCTTGCTGAAGTGCATGTGCAGGTCCATGTCGGTGGTACCAACAGCAGTACTTAAACTACAAAAAAAATAAACTGCTACCGTCGGCCCGCATGAAGACCCGGTGGGAGCAGATTTGGACCAATGGGTGTGAAGCCGGCGCAGACAGCACCATTCAGAACTGACGGTCCTCATGATTAAGGAATACAAGCTCCAGCTCGGAGTGGGTGGGAGCCCCCCCAGCCGAACGCGACCTCACAAACGAGGTTATGTACCGCCTCAGCAGGACATTGGTTTGTTAGGAGTCAGCGGCAAAAACACAAGTCCGACTGATAAACGCACAGGGATATCTGCTTATTCCTATTTTTACTCCCTGAACATGAAGCATCAGCAGGTCAGCTTTTGTGTTCTGTTCTGTTCTGTTCTGTCCTAGAACAGGTTCTGACGTCATCATATTACAGAACCTGAAAGTAAACAATCAGTGAATTTGTTCAGAAACTCTTTGATAACTACTGCATCACATTTGATAGAAATATCACAAAGTTCATGTTCTTCTACACATTTTCTGTGGGTCAGAACCAGGAGGACTCTCCATTTGGATCAGCTGGAAGGACAATGGACTCAAAAGTTGGATTTTGGCTGCAAAATACCACCTAAGTCCACTAGAGGGGGCTACATGCTCTCACTACAAACAGTTCCTTGTCAGGAAAGTAGTCACCAATTTGGACTTTCTTCATGTTCTTTGTAGTTTGTAAGAACTTCTTAATCTGTGGCACACACATATATATATATATATGTGTGTATATATATATATATATATATATATATGTCCGGTGCGCCACACAAGCTAGAACCGCCGCTTCCTCCAAGGCAGTGGATCTTAACCTTGTTGGAGGTACCGAACCCCACCAGTTTCATATGCGCATTCACCGAACCCTTCTTTAGTGAAAAATAAAATGTGATTTTTTTCTAATTAAAGACATAGGTATATGTTTTTTTACTGGTGCACAAAATGAACCGTGCATGAATACCACCTTGTTCAAAGAACAAAACCAACACAGTGCATGAACTCACAACAAATTACAGACCTGCAAATCAGTGTGACTTCTGCTGTTGCCTTTGAGAGACCCGTTCAGATATGCGTGGCTTCACCTTGACAAGTGCCACTCTCATGTCATTCTCACAGCAAAGTATGTTCCTTTTCTTCGTCTTTATGTCCAGCATCCTCGAAAAGGATTGCTCGCAAAGATATGTTGTAACAAATGGTATAAAAAAATCCAAGGCTTTCTTAGCAATAACTGGATACTTTTCCATTTGTTGACACCAAAACTTTGAGAGCGTTGTTATTTTGAAGAGTTGCTGTTGAACCTGGCTCTGCTGAATTTCAATGATTTCGTCGAGGTGTTCATCATTGACATCTGCTGTCTCAACAGCAAACGTGAACGGCTGTCTCACCCATGCTGGATATGACTCTCTTGTAGGAAAGTATCCGTCCAGAGATTTTGCGAGCTCATCTAAGTGCGTAGCAATTGTTTGCCTCAGTTCCATGGGTACAGAAATGTGTCCGATTCCAGACATCTTCCATCTTACTTACACAGTCGTCCAGAAGGGGAAAGTTTGCAAAGTTATTGTTCTCTGTTCGTCGTTCCCATAAGGGTAGCTTTTTTTTCTCAGAGCACTATTTCCCACATAGTTCACACATTCCACTACAGTTTTTAATACTTCTGCCATTTTTGGAGGCAAGGTTTTTGTTGCCAACGCATGCCTGTGCAGAATGTGTGGTGCATCGGCTTTTACTAGCGCGCCAAAACCAGACTTTCTTCCCAGCATGACTGGAGCTCCGTCCGCACAAACTGCAGAAACCATATCCCAGGAAAGATTGTTGTCTCTGAAGAAGTCATCCACAAGCTTCTTTTATCATGTCGTCTTTCACATAGCGTACAAAAACAGCAAGCTGGCTTAGATTGGAAACGTCTGCGGACTCGTCGAGTTGAAGGCTGAATTTTGCCGGGCTTGAAATCAGATCTGCGACTACTTGAGCCAAGATGTCTTTACTCATATTCTCTATTCTGTCGCTGATGGTGTCATTTGAAAGAGGAATTTGGGATAATTTTCCTTCGGCCGCTGTTCCGAGTATCAGATTTGCCATCTTTAACGCAGCTGGTTTTATGAGTGTTTCACCAATGGTGTGTGGCTTGCCCTGCTTTGCGATCAGGTAAGCAACTTCGTACGATGCTGTGAGGAACGGTTTGTTAATGGGTACAAATCCAAAAGCAAGCAGAGTAGCCTTTTCATCGAGTCTTGCTCTCTTCACCTTGAATGCAGCAAGGGTTGTGTTCTTGTATTCCCCATCTCCATGCAGCTTCAAGAAGTGTTCCTTTAGTTTTGCCGGTGCGAGACTAGAGTTGCTCAACTTGGCATTGCTAATCATGCAGATAGGATGCTGGGTCCCATCACGTTCCGTGATACAAGTGAATCCATGTTGTACATATTCGCCCGACCACTTTCTTTTTTTGCTCGACATAGTTAGCATGGATTAAAATATCAAGAAAGAAATCACACGACGTACTACCACCACAGTCACACGTTGACTACAGAGCGCACTTAATTCCCTGCAGCACTGATTGGCCAAGCAAAGTAACGTTATCATCTGCAGCCAGTGATGGCCAAGTGGGGCGTGTCATCACGAATTGACACGATGAGTCGGGGGTGTCTTGACCTCCGCGGCGGAGGCTCCACCGAACCCCTGAGACCGACTCACCGAACCCTTAGGGTTCGATCGAACCCTGGTTAAGAACCACTGAGTTAGACGAAAGAAATAATGACAGCAGTGTGGAAGAGGCAGGAGGAGAACAGGAGATAGTGGTAACAAGTGATGGAGCAGCAGTAGCTGAGATCACGGTTACTGAGAGTGAGGAGGAGCAGCTGGAGGAGGAGCAGCTGGAGGAGGAGCAGCTGGTGGAGGAGCAGCTGGAGGAGGAGCAGCTGGTGGAGGAGCAGCTGGTGGAGGAGCAGCTGGTGGAGGAGCAGCTGGAGGAGGAGCAGCTGGTGGAGGAGCAGCTGGTGGAGAAAGTAAAAGAGATCAGAACTCCCATTCTGAAAAGAAAACAGTCAAAAAGCATCAGAAGCTCTCAGGCCAAGAAAGGAACAGTTAAAAATGTAAACGAGACTCAGCAGGAAGACGAGATCCCTGAGTCAGAAAACAGTATGGAGGATGAGGAGGATGAAGAAGAGGATTGTGTGGTAGACTCACAACTGTCTGCCAAAACACAACAGGAAAAAGTGTTTGGTGTGCCACAGATTAAGAAGTTCCTACAAACTACAAAGAACATGAAGAAAGTCCAAATTGTTGACTACTTTCCTGACAAGGAACTGTTTGTAAAGTCTGCTAGAGTTCAGATGAGCAGTAAAGGAAAGGGAGGATACACAGATCAGGAAATCTACAGACTCAAGAAGATTGTGGTGAAAATCAGACAAGACCTGAATCACGATGAGTCTTCAGAGAAGATATAAGACGGTCTGTTTCCTATCTGTACTATCATGTGTGTTTATCCTCACATCTCTAATAATGAGTGGTTTTAAAATATCCACATTAAATGTAAATGGAGCCAGAGATGTGAAGAAAAGAACATGTTTGTTTGAGCTGGTGAAACTGAAAGGTCTCCACGTGATGATGGTCCAGGAGACCCACAGTGACACGGTCAATGAGACGGACTGGAAGAGAGAATGGGACGGTGAGGTGGTTTTAAGACATTTCACTACAACCAGTGGAGGAGTGGCCATCCTGTTCTCCAAGGATCTCATACCGGAGTCTCATATCGTGGAGGAGAAAGTGAAAGGCAGACTGTTGTTGGTCAGAGCCAAGTATCAACAGTTCACTTTGGTCTTTGTAAATGTTTATGCTCCGAACATCGGAGCAGACAGAGTTCAGTTTTTAAACCAGCTAGACACAGTTTTAAGTCAATGTGGGCCAGAAGAGCATCTGTTTTTAGCGGGAGATTTTAACTGTACAGAGAAAGACCAGCTAGACAGAAACCACATAGAACCTCACTCTGCCTCAAAACGTGTGATGAAGCAGCTGATGGAAACACACACTTTAACCGACGTGTGGAGAGAAACGCATCAAGAAAGAAGACGGTACACATGGGCCCAAAGTAGGGAGGGCTTTCTTTCTATGGCCAGACTAGATCGGTTCTACTGCTTCAGGCATCATTTCAGCATTTTTAAAAAATGTAAAATTCTGCCTGTGGGTTTCTCGGACCACTCCATGGTAACGTGTGAGGTTTTTATTGCAAATATAAAAATAGGTCTGCTTACTGGCACTTCAACACTGCTCTGTTGTTAGATGTAAACTTCAGAGAGACTTTCACATTTTTTTGGAGAGTTTTTCAGAGTAGAAAGGAAGAGTTTACATCACT
>JBBDHG010000272.1:0-52500 GCA_037951165.1 Lophius americanus | reverse complement strand
CATCATCATCACGGTTGCACTGGCTGTTCTTGTCATCACTGCTGCCGTTAGATTCAAGGCCAACATGAAGAAGTGTTTCTTTGGTGAGAGAGGGGAGAGAACAAAGGTTCTTCAAATACGTATTTCTCCTGTCATTCTTATTTCATGACTATCCAGATGAAAAATGGAATAGAGTATCACAACAGAGCGCTGATAAAAGGAGGACCTAATAAAGTAATTCCTCTTTATTTCAATTGTACTTTGACTTTTTTGAATGGATATTTGTTTCCTATGTGAATCATTCTGTTCAGTGTGAACAAATGTTTAACAGTATAACAGGGGTTTTGAAGTGATTGGGGATTTACATTTATTAGCTGCTGATAATACAGTGACTGTAGCTGATATTTATATATTTATATTGTTATTAAATGAGTGGGAACATTATAGGTCAGTAACCTTTGTGTGGAGAACGGCCCGGCTCTTAGGATCGGCTTCCCAAACAGAGCGGATCAACGTCTCTGGTTGAACTGGCGTTGGTGTTTGTTGATTTATTTTGTTCTGTTCGTTTAGACAAGAAGAACTTTCCTCTTTCTCCAGGACCGCTTGGGAGCTCATCAGGTGCGCCTGTCTCTCAATAAATAAATCTGTTTGTCTCTTTGTCCATCTTCTTCAATTGTTTTGTATTCTTCTCTCCTCAGGTTCATGTTCAGGTTCAGGATCAGATATCCCTTCATCTGATTCTGGTGACACTGCCCACAGCGACACACCACTGATCCCAGGTAAAGGTTTGTTCTGTATGGTCTGTCTTACACATCAGCCATCGGCGCTGCCTGCAGCAGTCTTCATGCCTGAGTACATGCCAACTACATGTTCTCTGTACTCATGCTTTCAGCCATCCCTGTCAATAACAGCCTCGTTTATGTGAGACGAGCCAAAGAGAAGACCTAGTTGTCCAAATTTGACCCCCAAGAGATATATACATTTATGAATGAGGTGAAATGTTGAGATAAGAAAGAAAGATTTATTGTCATTGGTCCCTGCGTGTGAGAACATATCATAAGAAACATAAAGAAAATAAAGAACAACAACCACCAGTTGAAGACAACCTGAAGGAATGCTGCATGCAGTGGTGGTCATGTGTTCTGCTGTGGATCTGATTACACTTACAGGTCAGTTCTGCACTTGAGGTGGTGATAGACGTAATAAAACCTCACAATCAAACGTTGGTTCACCATGGAAACAGCTGATGCCATTTAAAACATCAATGTTAAAGTAGCTTAGTAGCTCCCTGTGTTTTGGACCTGCAGCAGTCCTGCAGCAGATGTTGGACAGGAGTGTGTGCGATTCAAAGTTAAAGGTCAGACAAATACATTCTCCAGTTCTCAAAAGTTCCCAGAACAGGCGTTTATACTGGGTCTACGATGTCAGAAAGCGTATATCCAGGAAGAGCCTCAGATTTAATTTGAGGTTCTGTCAGAAACAGTCTTTTTGTAAAGACAGAAAGATCCCACTAGTGAGAGAAATATGATCTTTATATCAGATATTTCATCGGCACCAATATTTGGACTCAATTGGTCCAACGGTTGAGCAATTATAGCCCAAAAGCTTTTGGATATAAAGCTTCCCCTAGTGTAGGAATTATACAACCAACCTTTCCCAAAATCAATCCAGTTCTTCCTCGCACTAAGGTATATTTGGGTATGGAATTAGAGAATGATCCATGAAACAGCTTGATCGCGGCGATGTGGTGGTTGCGGCGGCGATTGATGATTACGTAAAACATCTGAATTTTCAGGGATATAATTAAAAGTGCAAATTTTGAATCAAGGGGTATATCTCAAGTAAAAATAGTTTTTCCGGGAAATTACTGTTTTTTTTACTTCAGTTTCCTTAAACACATTGTTAGAATACATTTCTTGGATGCTCCTGAACACATCATCAATAATGTAACCTGGGGTCACTGGGTGTTTCAGGGCTCACCACATCAGACACCCTCACACAGGCAACCCATCGGTGTTTGTTAGACCCGACTTGTGTTCAGGTGGCATTGATTACCCCCCATGGATCACCTCTCCTGATCCAGAGTCATCTCGAGTCTTTTTCTCGAGATGACTCTGGATCAGGAGTCCAGAGTCATCTCGAGAAAAGATGACTTCTCGAGTGTGATGTTTTTGATAGATCTCGTCCTCCCTATCCCGGTGATGCCCAGTGCACTCAAGGCTTTGTATAGTGGTTGCCCTGCAAAACCTCGGTGGACGTACATCTTACCTTCCAGCCCTGTTTGCGGCAGTCGATGACCAGCTCTTCATATTTGCTCTTCTTCCTTTCGTGGGCCTCCTCCAAGCGGTCCTCCCACGACACTGTCAGCTCCATTGAGATAATGTTCTTCGTGTCCTCTGAGACCAGGAGGATATCTGGCCTCAGGGTGGTGGGGATGATGTGCTGGCCCCTTCCTCTGGCTCTGAGGCGGGCCGTAGAGGAATATGATACGTAGGGCCGTATCATATTCATCGCCAAGGCAAAATGGATCACAGAGATGATGCAACCTGTGATACCGCCAACTTCCAGCCTGTGCCACTCTGATGTTACTGACCCTGCTGAGACTCTCATACTGGACTTGTTGTAATAGTCCATGATAAGATCTGCCACATAATAATAATGTAACTTGTATTTATCACATACAGCCATACACAGTACAACATAGTGAAATTATTTCCTGCATTTGACCCATTTCTGAGGGAGCAGTCGGGGGCCCCTTTGAAACATCTGGGGAACTAGGATCTCAGGGTCTTGCCCAAGGACCCGACGACAAGTGGACCCTGTTGGGACTCGAACTGCTTACCTTCCGATACCTTCCGATCTACCCACTGTGCTACAGCTGCCCCCATGGCCTGGCACCTAATTTTTGCTATCGTTATCTGGACCAGCTTGTTCAGGATGGAGCCGTAGGCATTTTCCAGGTCAAGCCACACTACTGTCAGGTCTCCCTTGTTCTCCCGAGCGTCTCTGATGAGTTGGATCACTTCTCCCGTATGCTCTATACACCCTGGTACTCCAGATATGTTTCCCTCTTGTACTGAGGTGTCAATGTAGCCGTTCTGAGAAAGGAAGTTGATCAGCCGCCTTGCCACTGTACTGAAGAAAATCTTTCCTTCAACATATAGCAAGGAGATGATCCTGAATTGGTCGATTCTCTTGGAATCATCCTCCTTTGGGATCCAGACTCCTTCAGTGAATCGCCATTACGCCACTTTTCCTCTCCTCCAGATGACTTTCAGGATCTTCCACAGCCATCTCGGTTCAACCGACAGTTCTTATATACCTTGTAAGGGACTGTACTCGGGCCAGGGGCTGAACTTGATCTTTAACATCTCACAACATCCTGGACCACTTTCAGGAGTCGCTCCTTGCTATCAAACTCCTTGGTGGGTGGGTTTAGTCAGGATGTTGCAATGGCCCAGCTCCTGCTGTCTGTCAGGGTCACTGTTGGTGGTCTGGATGTGCGGATCGATCTCTATTCCTTCTGGCGCCTTTGGTGCCACTCAGCTCTGCGGATAGTCAGCAGTTTCTTCACTCAAGATGGTTCGCTGCTCAGCCAAGGGGTCACGTCGCTCCTTACTGGCCCATTTCTATTGTCCTTGAGGGACTTCAACTCCTGCCAAATCCTGTGGATCTTTGCAGCTCTCTGGTTCATGGTGAATGTTGTTCTGGCGGGATTCCCCTCAACTGCTCCAAATCATTCCAAATCTAGGCTAGCAATGATGACAACAATGATTTTCCATTGGTCGACCTGTAGCTTGCTTTGGTTGCTTCCCGTTGAATGAGATGGACAGAACCTTGACGGGGCTGATAGGGAGGAATGACCTATGACATATCATAGGAACAGAAAGGAGGCTGTTTTTTTATTGGTTCTCTGAGCTAGTTATGGAATGGCCACAACAATCACCATGTTCAAGCATAAGGTGGTTTATAAATATAAGTGGCACCAAAACTCCTCAGGTCAAAGCTCCTTGACCGACTTTTGTAGTCCTGTCAAACTTTGTGTCTCACCCTGGTGAAGAGAGGAGCAGAAGTGTCAGTCGATCCTCTCAGTGGGGAGTCGGATGAGAAGGCAGGGGAGGCTGCTGGACAGACCCGATGAACACAGACATCCAGATACTGTCTGTGACTTTCATCACGCGGGTCGTGTTCAAAGCCTGCGTCACAGAGACGGTCAGTATTGGCCTCGGTGAGGTCGTCCGTGTGGCGAGGGATACTTGTTGATACAAGTCATTTGTTCATCGCTCTGAGCGACTAGAAGAGGGGAACTCATCCACTATGAAGAAGATACTCACTGATATCCTGACATTCAGACGATGAAGGGGGAAACTTAGATTGTGGTTTTGTAGTTAGAGTCAATAAAACAGCTGAACAATTTAATAATAGTTAGTTACTGCTCTCATCTGGAAATGAGAGGGTTCAACACTCGTCTTACAAGAAGAACAAAACCACAGAGAGATTCAGTCGAGGGAAAATAAAAGTGTTTTAAGGTGACAACTGGAATCACAAAAATGTTGATTTCAATTAATTGGGCAAAATTCCTGTACGGGGGCCGGCCCCCCATAGTGGCAGGTTTGGGGGGACCTTGTAGTGACATTATTTTCTGATTTGTTCAGGGACCAACTGGATGTAATGACTGGTTACTGCAGCACACGGGAAACGGACTGCTTTGACTTTTCTTTATTTTTTCCCCCAATATTTTCATTTTTTGTTATACTCTTTATGACATCACACAAAAGATCATAACATTTTGAACCAATGTCACATAGACAACGCAAATACGCACACACTTGCACCTGCACATACACATAGATGGACTGTATCAAATCATTTCCCATCATCCCCCACAATCTATCTTTCATCTAAAGCTTCTATTCCCATTTTCTATGATGTTCATGTAAAGTTCCCATAATTCAACAAAGTCCTTCCGCTTGTCCTTTGCAATGTACGTTAGTCTTTCCAGACCAATACATTCCCTAAGACCTTCTGTCCATTTCCTTAATGTAGGAGCATCCATACCTTTCCAGCAGAGAACAATAGCTCTCCTGGCCTGAAGAAGTCCAAAGTCCAGAAGTTTAGTCCGTTTGGATGTTTGTGCAAAGTCTTTTGGATATATCCCAAGTACACAGAGTTGAACATTTAAAGGGACTTTGGTAGTAAATCTCTCTGGCAGACAAACTGTGACCTTTTTCCAGAAGTTTTGGATCATTGGACGTTCCCACAGACAATGAATTAACGTACCTTTATCAACCAAACATTTGTTACAGATATGTGGAATATTAGCAGAAATATCATGTACATTCTCATCAACCACTTGTATTCAAGTCATTTAAACCTTGTATTTATTGTCTGTTTTTGTGCCTCTAAACAATCATTATTCCAATCTGCTTCATCAATATCTTCTTGTATATCCGTTCTCCAAGCGTTTCATTTATCTAGGGTTGAGTCAGTTCTATATTTAACCAACATACTGTAATATATGGAAATGTGTCCCTTCCCTTATGCTTTTATAAGTGTTGTTTCTTCTAGTGTTGATAACAGTGTTATATTCATTACTGCTCACATTTGATGACATGTAGTCTTTTAACTGTAGATACTTCAAGAATTGTTTTTTAGGGATGATGTTTATCTGACATAATTGGTCAAAGGAAAGCGTGACTCCATCAACGTAGAAATCTATAATTTTCACTATGCCTTTTAAATTCCACAGCCTAAAGCCGCCATCCCTTTTACCCGGTGGAAACTTGTGGTTGCCCCAAATGGGGGTGAATTGAGATGCAGGTTTATAAACCATATGTTTGTGTGCAGCATGCCAAACTGTAGTTGTATTTGTGAGAAAGGGGTTTTTTGTACCCTTCTTCAGTGTCTTAATATCTGAAGAGTGCTTGAACAAATGTATTGGTAGATGTTTAATAGGAGTCTGGCTGGAGTCTGTTCGGTTGCAGAGAAAGAATATGATGCTGAAGTCAGCTGGGCAGCCATGTAGTACCATCTAAAATTGGGAAATTGTAGCCCTCCTCTTTCATAGAGTCGGTATAATAGTTTAAGACGGAGTCTAGCTTTTCTATCATTCCAAATAAACTGGCTAAATAATTTATTGAGTGTTTCATAGAACATGACTGATAGTGGTAGTGGAATAGTTTGAAAATAATGTAAGAATTTGGGTCAAATAGTCATTTTTATTATATCTAATTGTCCAATCGTCGATATTGGTAACTTGGACCAGCGGCTCAGTGCTTCACTCATTCTGTCCACCAGGGGGTCATAATCTGCTGGGACTATTTCCCTAAATTCAGGGGAGATTTTAACACCTAAGTACCAGAAACCTTCAGTAGTTGTCATAAATGCAGTGTTTACAGCGGGCCTGTGTCCTTTTCCCTTATTAAGAAACATTAATAGTGACTGAATTGTTGAACAATAATGTACCATCCAGGTGGATCCTGAATAATCTTTATGTTTGAAATGGTATTGATGTGTGTATGAGAATAATTACAGCCCTAGTAGGAGAAGCAGGAAATATTTTGCCTGGCCATCTTCTACTCAGATAATGTATGTCTGATTCTATCAAGTGTGTTTCCTGCAGTAGGACGATTTTGGATTGAAGGTTCTTTAATCCTTTCCGGTTGTTGTTTAAGTTTAGATAGTTTTCTCATTCCTCCAACGTTCAAACTTGTAATTTTAATATCCAGACTAATTTTATGTTTTGTTTTCTCCATATATGGTTATATCAATAAATTGCAAAGTTATGAGATTGCAATAAGAGAGAAACCCACATCCATATGACACAAGTGCAAATGGACCCCAACACAAACACCGGCACAGACAGAGAGAAAAAGCTTGATTTGAACCCTAGCATCTCTAAAAGTTAAATGCATACCCTCCCCCATACGTGAAATTTGGAGGGAGGTTGATCCACAATAGTTTGAGGAGCAACTAGTCAACGTTGCTCAACCTGAATCTACAACTAAACACTCATTGCTGGTTAACACTTCCAGCTGTATGTATTAATGTAACCCTTTTATGAACTTTTATAAACTCAAATAATGCAATCTGACCGCGTTAAAGCCTTATTTGCTGCTCTCCAACATCAAAGGCCGTGTATGTAAATGAAAATCATCCGGCTTTAGGTCCACGTGTTAAACAGATTATCTCAATAGGTCCCTTCTTACCTAAGCATTTGTAAAAAATAAACCTACATACAAACATGTAAATACATGTATATACCCACAAATCAGTTCTCCTACAACAGCAAACTCTTACTGTAACTTTCTGAACATTTCTCTTGTGTGTGTGATCGTCGGCTGTTGTGTCTACGGTTGATCCACTGATCCGCCGCTGGAGTCTCTCCACGGCGTCTCTCCACGGCGTCTCTTTCTGGTTTATGCAGCATTCGGCTTCCTCAAAACTTGTTGAATCGAAGGAAACATCTCGTCTGACAACTCTTACTTGGCTTTCCGATGCTGCCGGTGAGTTCACCGTGTTGGTCAGACGGGTGTCACTGCTGTCCAACGTCCTTCCAAAATCAGCTGGGAGTGATTTCAGCTCACTCAGGACTTCAGTTAAATTAGCCATGAGGCTAGCTTCTGTGTCACTCCATGGAACAGGTAATGACGTCTGGGAACATTTAGTACCAGTCCCGTGTGCTCCAGTAAAATTATCACACTGCTTGGATGATGGTTGTTTTGACATAACAGTGGCAGGATGTTATTTAGGAAGGTAGTGGTTTAAATTAGGGGTTTTGAGTTAAGTTGTGCACGGCTACATGGAGCGCCCTCGCTAAGCTGCCATCTCGGTCTCACCATGTGACCCAATCCGGTTTGATATTATTAAGTGTGAAACTGCAAATCCGATTTATTTATTGACCAAAGGTTCTGGATTGTCTTTCCAGACAATCTAAGACCACTTAAAGTCCTTGTGTCATCTTGTGAACTGTGAGCAGTGAAGTGACTCGTCTTTGTGTTTTAGCCAACTGTCCTCCAGCTGCTGACCGAAGCTCTGAGCTCCGTGAGAAACTGAATCCAGAGGCTGAGAAGACAAACCCAGAACCCTGAACACAGTGAGTATCTTCATGTGGGACAGGAAGAGCTGCTGCTACACAGAGACGCCTTCAACTACGTGTGGAAGAACCTTCTGAGACCATGCCTTCACTCTCTGTCCCACCTGTGGGACACTTTGGAGAGGAAGTCTCTGACTCTCAGTGGGTTTTCCAGCACAAAGGTGGAGCTGTGTGATATGAAGGGAAGAGAGATTCTGAAGAGAAAGACATCAGCAGCTGAGAATCCAGAGATGAACCTTCAGAAAAACAGTTGATGAAACAAACATCTGTCCCTCAGAGTCCCACAAACACTGCTGTGATGAAATACAAACATGAAATGACTGAATGCTGGACATTTAATGGAAACATGTGTCTTTATAGAACTGAACTCTCCAAACACTCATGGATCAATTCTCTTCTCTTCTCTCTGATGTAATGTTGTTCTTGTCGTCTCTTTAGGTTCATGGATTCATGTTGGACTGGAACAAGGAGCGGTCTCACCACATTGTCCAGGTTAAACGGGTCATTCTTCACATCCTAGTTCTGATCCTCCAACATGATCACTTTTCCAGTTGTGTTCATAGTTTGCTGCTTGATTTCTCTAAAAGCCATGAAACCATTCTGTTTTGATGTCAGCCTTGTAGAAACAAATCATGTGAGGTTTTTCTGGATGAAGAGTCCAGAGTGTTCTTCTCTTCATCATATACCTTTGAGTGTGTTTTGAAACATGACCTTTGAATGTCTGCTGAGATGGTAAAAGGGTTGTGGGCCGTTTGAAGCTTCTCAGCTCACTGCTAGAAGATGTTTCCTGCTGGTATTCAGGGATGAGGGTCTTTTCCTGTCTGAGCTTTGAAGATGCAGAGATGTTGAACAGTGATGCACTGAATCTCTTCTTGTGTGGCCTTCAGCAGATGAACGTTGGATGAAGTCTTCCTGCTGTTTCCCTCCTTTTCTACTGGATCTTCAATAAAATCACTCCTTTACCAAATGTTTGTGTCGCTTCTGCTTCCATGAACGGTCGATGCTTCCAGATGGAAGAAAGAAGCTCCGACTGCATGAATCTTCTCTGAGGATCTTCTGTGCTCACAGAGACTAGATGAACACGAGGGACCTCTAGATGTTCAGCTGAAGAGCAGTCAGAATGAAATCATTGGTTTAAAGCTGCAGATCTTTCACTTCTCAGACGGCGAGAACAAAGTGAGTGTGACGACATGAATGTTCTGGTGTCACTCATGAGAAACATCTGACAGTGCAGGAAGGGAGAGTGAAAATGGAGACAGAGTTCCTCCCTCACCTCCTCATAAAAGTCTGGACACACTTCTGATGGTGGAGGTGGACGCGTCTTTCCTCTTGTGTTAGTATGTGGTGTTCAACCAAAACATGTGAAGAGCACAGAAAGAGAGAAAAATGGTGGCACTAACAGAAACCACCTGTGCAGGTAGACAGATCTCACTTTCACCAATGTGTTGGGTCTTTACTCCAACTCCTGCTAACGTTTGGGCTATCGAGCCTTCATCTGAGTAAGAGGAAGATGTTGGTGGAGATCCAGCAGTTTATACCAGGTGTTATATTGTTGGCCTCTGACGTCACAATGTGAGGATAAAAGGGTGAACGTAATAGATGAACAGGATGTGCTATGTGATTGGTTCCAGTGGGTGTGTCCTATCAATAGCATCGCTATAGTGCGCTGTAGTGTCACCAACTTCACAACAGCCATTAAAGGGTCTCCAATTGATCCCACAACAACATCTAGTTTGTGTAGTTAGTTCAGTGTTCTTCCTTGTCAAAGATGCTCAGAATGTTACGCCAGTCTATTTCTAGTGGCGTCACCGCATCAACATCAGGACAACCTTTTTACTTACTGTCAAATATATCCCACTCACTGAATGGTGCCAGTAAGTTCATCAGGGTTATTTTGACTTAACCTGCCAGAGGTTATTATGTTATGGTTGTTCAGTGTGAACATGCTGCATCAGTTTTATGAGGTAATATGACAGTGGAAGAGTCAAAGGTCCTTATTTAAACATTACAGCAGTGAGAACATTTCCTTCCTGCACTGTCAAATACATGTTTAAAAGAGAGAGGGAGCCGGTGGGAGAAACACCGGTTCAGATATCTGTTGAACAAAGAGGAAGAATCGCCCAGCAAAAAAGTGAAAGACATTGACTGTAGAATTGACGGTAAAAAAGGTCAAATTAAAAACATCGTATCACTGTAGTAGATGTGGTGAATTAAGAAACAGTAAATAACTTTATCTTTTGTGGTCAGAGTATGTGACAAACACGGTTTTATAGTGAAAATTCACATTTATGTTCAAATGAAGGGAAAAATACATTCATGTCACAAACAATCAATTACCGTGAAAGTAACTGTATTGTTCCCTCTTAATTACGGCTTTTGCTGGTATGACATAAAGATTTACAGTATAAAACTTTTCACCGTTCATCAAGAATATACCTTCATTTCAACAGAAAGGTCTCAAAAAATATGGGATATATTTGAAAATAATTTTGATGTCATGGTAAAAAAAAGAAAGAAAGTCTGAATCTATTATAATTTACTTTCACATTACTAATCTAATGTCTAATCTGATAATGTACATATGCAACGTAAAACTAAAATTAAAGTATGTGTGCAAAAAAAGACTGAAGTAAAATTATAATTTACTGCTTTCAGGGTAAAAAACAAAAACAAAACGGGTTTATATTTTATTTCTCACCCAAAGCCCTGAAAAACTGATGTAAGCAGAAAGAGACGAGAGAGACAGGAGAGACAGGTGGAGAGGGAGACAGGTGGAGAGGGAGACAGGTGGAGAGGGAGACAGGAGAGACAGCTGAAGAGAGAGACAGGTGGAGAGGGAGACAGGTGGAGAGGGACACAGGTGGAGAGGGAGACAGGAGAGACAGGTGGAGAGAGAGACAGGTGGAGAGGGAGACAGGTGGAGAGGGAGACAGGAGAGACAGGTGGAGAGGGAGACAGGTGGAGATGGGGACAGGTGGAGAGGGAGACAGGAGAGACAGGTGGAGAGGGAGACAGGTGGAGAGGGAGACAGATGGAGAGGGAGACAGGAGAGACAGGTGGAGAGGGAGACAGATGGAGAGGGAGACAGATGGAGAGGGAGACAGATGGAGAGGGAGACAGGAGAGACAGGTGGAGAGGGAGACAGGTGGAGAGGGAGACAGGTGGAGAGGGAGACAGATGGAGATGTGGACAGTTGGAGAGAGAGACAGGTGGAGAGAGAGACGGGTGGAGAGAGAGAGACAGATGGACAGAGAGTTGTGGAGAGAGAGAGACAGATGGACAGAGAGTGGTGGAGAGAGAGACAGATGGACAGAGAGTGGTGGAGAGAGAGACAGATGGACAGAGAGTTGTGGAGAGAGAGAGACAGATGGACAGAGAGTGGTGGAGAGAGAGACAGATGGACAGAGAGTTGTGGAGAGAGAGAGACAGATGGACAGAGAGTGGTGGAGAGAGAGAGACAGATGGACAGAGTGGTGGAGAGAGAGACAGATGGACAGAGAGTGGTAGAGAGAAAGACAGATGGACAGAGAGTGGTGGAGAGAGAGACAGATGGACAGAGAGTTGTGGAGAGAGAGAGACAGATGGACAGAGAGTGGTGGAGAGAGAGAGACAGATGGACAGAGAGTGGTGGAGAGAGAGACAGATGGACAGAGAGTGGTGGAGAGAGAGAGAGAGACAGAGAGTGGTGGAGAGAGAGACAAATTGACAGAGAGTGGTGGAGAGAGAGACAGATAGACAGAGAGTGGTGGAGAGAGAGACAGATGGACAGAGAGTGGTGGAGAGAGAGACAGATGGACAGAGAGTGGTGGAGAGAGAGACAGATGGACAGAGAGTGGTGGAGAGAGAGACAGATGGACAGAGAGTGGTGGAGAGAGAGACAGATGGACAGAGAGTGGTGGAGAGAGAGACAGATGGACAGAGAGTGGTGGAGAGACAGACAGATGGACAGAGAGTGGTGGAGAGAGAGACAGATGGACAGAGAGTGGTGGAGAGAGAGACAGATGGACAGAGAGTGGTGGAGAGAGAGACAGATGGACAGAGAGTGGTGGAGAGAGAGAGACAGATGGACAGAGAGTGGTGGAGAGAGAGAGAGAGATGGACAGAGAGTTGTGGAGAGAGAGAGACAGATGGACAGAGAGTGGTGGAGAGAGAGAGAGAGATGGACAGAGAGTTGTGGAGAGAGAGAGACAGATGGACAGAGAGTGGTGGAGAGAGAGACAGATGGACAGAGAGTGGTGGAGAGAGAGACAGATGGACAGAGAGTGGTGGAGAGAGAGACAGATGGACAGAGAGTGGTGGAGAGAGAGACAGATGGACAGAGAGTGGTGGAGAGAGAGACAGATGGACAGAGAGTGGTGGAGAGAGAGACAGATGGACAGAGAGTGGTGGAGAGAGAGACAGATGGACAGAGAGTGGTGGAGAGAGAGACAGATGGACAGAGAGTGGTGGAGAGAGAGACAGATGGACAGAGAGTGGTGGAGAGAGAGACAGATGGACAGAGAGTGGTGGAGAGAGAGACAGGCACAAGGTGACGGAGACTCCTCATCATGGATTCATCTTCTCAGCACCATTTCTCGGCGTAGTCTGAGGCTTCTAGTGATGGGAAGTCCGGCTCTTTTCAAAGATTGGGTTCTTTTGGCTGGGCTCCCTTAGAAGAACCGGTTCTTACGACTCTTCATTTATTCTCACTTGGAACCTTCCATTTTAGCCTAATTTAACAATTATGAATGGTTTGTGTGTCGGTCAGCAGTTTTTCATTCAGTGTTTTCATAAAAGCCTTATTTGTATTCATTTTATTGGTTATACAAAAAGAACCTGTTAATATTCTTTAACATTTTAACCCGACCTTTAAATGAACAACTGAACCCCAGCAAACAAATGTCACCAATAAAGACAAAAGTCTGAACATTATGACACTTGAGATGAAAGTCTTTAGTGCAGGTTGGCGTTCAGACGGGTGGGCGGGTCTTAGATGTCTGTGCAGGTTTGTTGTTGACCCTGTTCTGAAGGATATTTCCATTTCACAAATTCTGTACTCAGCTTTGAAGTCTCCAATATCTCTCTGTGGTTCTGTGCGGACCTGGCCGGTACCACTACACTCGCCGTCTCTGGACTAGAGTTCTGACGTTCACGAACGAACCCAATCTTCTGACCGGGTCTTTCACACGAACGATGGGAACCGGGTCGCAGTTGCGAGCCGTTCTTTTGTCTTTCTCACAGATGAACACACAAGATCCTCCTTTGCTGCTAGAGATGGGATTTACGGATCTTTGGATGGAGCCGGACCTTGTGGATCCGCTCCTTTCAAAGAGCCGTTCTAAAGACCGATTCATTTTTATATTAATTTATGTTTAAGAAACCAGCCTGGGGGTAACTCGTTTTATCACCTAGGGTAAGATCTGGATCAGAACCATTCAAACTTAGACGTCCCACCCATATATGTTCTATTGGGGGGATATCTGAGTTTGAATGACTCTGAAATATTGGTCATAAAGTCATTTGGCATGTGTGGACTAGATTCAGTGACGGACACTTCATGGTCACCATCATTGTTGTCCTCGGAACCAGGTGGTTCTCTTCTCACCTCTTTTTTTCACCGTCGGCTGTTGAGCTTTTAAGTGGCGATGCAAATTATTTGTTGACCCGGACATGAATGACACATTGTTCTGGCAAATATTAGACCTTGCTTTAGCGTTTTTGTCATGAGAAAAGTGCGTCCAGATGCTGCTGCGTGTTCTTGGTCTCATTTTGTCTCTTTGAGTCTCCAGCCACTCACTTCAGATGAAAACAGAATTCATGCATTTGAAATGCCTTCCAGCTGGCTTGGTGGTGACTCAAAGGACGGTCCGGCACCCGCTCAAAACTCTAGATCCTCAAGGAGAGCAGTTGAGGCAAGCAGATGGTCTGAGACGACGTCTATGCAGAAACCCTGGTCCCAACTTCCTGTGGCAGGTCCGTTCATACGACAAACTGAACCCGTACGGTTTTTGTATTCGTGGTGCAGCCGATGGGTTTTGGCGTGCGGTCGTATGGTTCCACGCTTACTCCACAAATATCCATCCCAGTGTTATCTCTGGTTACTTCATGGATGAGGTGGAAGAGAGGAACGGGGCTCCCACACCAATCACAGCAGACCTGGGTACAGAGAACCCATCAATGGAGCAGAGGCAGATATTTTTAGGAGTCGATCACGACGAGGAAGATTCTGACAGATCCACAAGTACCGGCTCAAGTAATCCCAACCAAAGGATTGAAGAACGCTGGGGACTTTTAAGAAGAGCACATGCACAATACTGGATGAACGTCTTTCAACATTTAAAGGAGGAGGACCATTTCTCAGGGGACTTCCTGGATGAGAATCTAATACAGTTCACATGTTTGGAAATGATTGAAGTCAGTCTCTCAGATGTTCTGGTTCATGACCCGGTGAATTAGTCCAGTAATGAATTCATACTTGACTTCATTGCTTGTTCCTGTGTTTTCTAGTATTTATAGTAACACCATGCTATTCATATCCCCCAGGCTGCAGCATTGTATGATGTCATTATTGATTCTCCCAGTGCTCTTCATATTTGGAACATCATTTCAGTTTCCTCACCACTTCTTCATAAAGTCTCCGTCTGCCTGTCTGTCTGTCTGTCCAGCTCCAAAAGTGCGTTCCAAACTTCAGCTGAAACGAGTCTTCAGCTCTCAGATCTACATGAATTCAGGTGTATCTGTCCAAATATCCCTCTGTAAGTTTTCACAGACAGTATTTTGTTGATGAGCTGCTTGGGATCATGAGAAATTGAAGACATTTTGTTGTCATAAAGTCTCCTTCTTCATTCTTTCTCCAGAACACATGTGGCACCCAATGATTGCAGCATCCAGGAAACATGGGCTGTTTGAAAAGGTGTGAGTGGGATAAGCTGAAGGTCAATACTTCAGATCTTCTTCTTGCAGAGAGAGCTACAGGAAGTTGCTCATCTGTGGAACTGCCACAGGATTGGTCCCAGCAGGAATGCAGTTTCTCCAAGTGGACGTCCACTAATAATGTACAGCCTCCCCCACCTGTTTGGTCCCACAGACTCTATCGAGGCAGTATTCCAGCAGCAAATACAAGCTGGCAGGGAGGAATGCCTGCCAGGAGGCCCACATCCATGTGATGAGACTGTTTCTGACATTTGTAGTGTAGCAATGTCAGAAAACAGTGGACGCCCACCTTCTGCACCCCAGGAGGTAATGGAGTTGTCCCTTTTTTTAGCAGACTAGGTCCACACTCAGCTTTAATAGTGACTATAGGCGGACCGCTGCTTTCAAAAGAACATTGGGTGAAGAAGAATAGAAAGAGAACATGTTTGCTGGGCATTCAGTGATACTTTCTCCTCCACTGTATTTGTCTGACTGCTGTAGCTGTAGTAAATCTTTTGATGTTAAAAGTCTGTGAGATTCTGAAGCATTTAAAAAAAAATCTTTTATATTGTTTTACACAAAACAGTGACGACATAAAGAAGCTGTGGTGATGTTAGAGATTAAACTACTCCACGTGACATGACATGACATAACCTGGTCCTTTAACGTCAGCAGCAGTAACATCGGCCAACACAGACTCGGAGCCACGTTAGAGAAGAACTCTTCCAGAACCGCCAGAACTCATTACTTTGGGGGAGTTCAGATCTATACTGAAGGATCGGGAAAATGTTCCTCTTGGTCAATATGATTGTTTCTGACATTGTACTGCACTCATTTTTGAACTTGGTTCATTTAGTCTTTGATTCTTTTCTATTCATCTGTATAAATATATATATATATATATATATATATATATATATATATATATATATATATATATATATATATATATATATATATATATATAGTTCATTCTTGGAAAAGAGATCTTAATCTCTCTTAAGGATAGAATAAAAAAGCAGCAGTCATATTAATCTGCTGAAATGAATTCAAATGCGTACTTGCAGTGGAACATTTTCTTCAATGTGGTATTAGTACTTTTATTCCAGTCACAGACAGGAATACTTTGTGCACCATCACAGATTACTGCTGTGACTCATCTGTTCATCATTTTGTTCACCAGAAATGGAACATTAAATGAATAGTAAAAACAAATAGTTAATGTTCCCAGTAGTTCAAGGTTCCTCATCAAATGTTTACTTTCATCCTTCAGTTCAAACACAAAAAGAAGAAGTTGACATTGTGCAGAAGGAAAAGTCTTTCACATTTTGAAGCGGTGACCAGCTTTTTGTTAAAACTTTGCTTTTTAGAAAATTCCCCAAACAATTATACAATTATCAAAATGGTTGCTGATCAGCCGTATGAGTCTTCATCGATTTAAACCCTGCAGCTCCACAAATAGGACTTTTGTTTGATAGGATGGAAATCCACACACTCTGTGTGATCAAAATGTTTTTCTTCTATACTCGATCATCTCTTCTGTCATTTATCCTCTCCTTTGAATAATCCAGCAAACTCTTGTGGGGACAAGTCAGATATTATGTCTTCATCTTACAAAGTATGTCATGACTTAAGCTCACACTATGACACTATTCATACAATGACACAAATGAGCCCTTTGCTACAGGTTAGGTATTAACTGTGCCCAGGCCTTTTCAGTGAAACACTGAAGATCACAGACTTTCAGATGGATCTTACATTTTTAAAGAAGTTCAGATCTCCAAATAAGTTTTTGTTCTATTCACTGAATTACATTGATTTCAAATAGGAGCATAAAAGAAAGGAGAAGTAACCATTTGTGATCAGGAACACATTTATCCAACAGCACTTCTGTCAACCAACATTCTAGAAGTAAAAAGTCAGTAACTTTGAACTCATAACAACCCCTAACCTGGTTTGCTGCCTTTACTCAAAACTCCAACACAGTCCATCCATCCATTCTCTTTATCTTCTGACCTCTGATCCTGTTCAGGGTCGCAGCTGTTCTTCTTTTTGGACTGTCGGGGTAATCTGGAGCGCCTGGAGAAAACCCACGCAAACAGGGACAACATGCAAACTCCAGCAGAAAGAACCCGAGGCCAGAGGTGGATTTGAACCCTCAACCTTCTGGCTTTGAGGAAACCTCGCTATCCACTATAACATTATCATACAATAATATCAAATGAAATACTTTGAATCTGTCACTAATTTACAGAGCA
Organism: Lophius americanus; assembly: GCA_037951165.1. Taxonomy (NCBI): domain Eukaryota; kingdom Metazoa; phylum Chordata; class Actinopteri; order Lophiiformes; family Lophiidae; genus Lophius; species Lophius americanus. The sequence goes on along the minus strand of JBBDHG010000272.1, from coordinate 35,277 downwards.
AAGATAAAAATAAAACCTGAAGCTCATACCAAGATCACATGTTCCCCTCCAAGAACAGCAGCATTTATTTAAGTATGTCAGTAAAAGAGGACTTTTACTCAAAGTCTAGTACGCCTGGAAGGAAAAGATCTTATTGTGTCAAATCAGTCATTGACTCTTAGTTGAAAGACAAACACATCTTGTACTATTTTAATGTGGTGGACCGCTGAGGGATGGGATGTGAGGAACCAGCCGCATGTCCCTGAAATCATCCCAACAAAATCAATCTTTTGGTTCCACCAAAACAACAAACACATAAATGTTTTAGGGACTGTGGCACATCAAGAACATACTGATTAAGGAAACAAGCGGGCGTCATGAATGGACTTTATGGCCATTGCATCTCTTTTCTACTAAAAAGTACTATACCCAGGAAAATCAGTCATTTCTTACAACATTACAATAGAAAGTCTTCTTTCCTGTCACACTGGATGAGATTGTCAAACACCAACCCATGATGGACAACTGACCTCTGTGTCAATCACAACAAAAGTCTAAACCTAACAGCCTTTCAGACTCACAATCTGTTGATGTTGCTCAGATAAGAATTTGCTGATTCATGATAACATTGTAATTGTTTCACTAAAAGAAGTGTTGCTGACGTTGTTGTTGATGTTGTTGTTGTTGTTTGCACATTGTACTGAGTGGAATATTGAAGTAGTTCCTTTTGGAGGTTACCTCCTGACATATTACATTCAGTGAAATGCTTCTCAACTCTAGGACAGGAGTTAGTGGCATAAAAACAGGAGGGAATCGTTTACTCAGCATATTGGTTCTTCAATTCTACTTCTGCCTCAGGTTTAAGCCTGAGTTCAATTGAAACTGGCCACATGTTCCCTGCCTGGTCTACACAACTGTGTATTTCTCTCATGACACAATATCCATAGTGTAGTTGTACTGGTCAGTACATTCTCCATCTCCACAAGAAGCTCTGGGTAGGAGTTGGACCAACAAGGTAACTCTAAAACTGATCCACAGGTGTGTGCAGCGGGTCGACGGGCCAGACCTTCCACAGCTGTAAATATGACTTTGATTCTCGTGACACAGATTAGATCTGAGCCGGTCACAAACCTCAGCAGCCTTCTTAGACCGACCTCATCCACTCCACGGACGTACTGCTGTCAAAATCCAAACGCTTGTCTCTCAGCTGGTGTCTCTGGACTCGCTTCAATCAGCTTTAAGACTTTCCTGCAAGTTGTTTTTTGTCATTATAATCAACCTGCATTTTTGTTTCTGTGCTTATAATAGCCCTCAGGGGTTGTCCGACAACTGCTGACATGTTATCCAGAACACACTGTGGTTGTTGAATCATCTGTTTGTGTGCTGCTTGAAGTAGGACTGCTTTGAGGTTTTTTCTCCTGATGGAACATTTTTCACTCCCAGTCGATCCAGTAGATCTAACAAGTCATCTTGACCATCACTGTCCATGTCTTCCTTTAACGCGGCGGCTGATAGATCTCCCTCACACTGACTCAAGTACAAGAGCAAAGACTCAAACAGGAACTCAGCAGACACAGCATGCTCTCCTAATATCAGTGCTGTGGTGAACGCAGGGGCAAGACGCAGAGGAACAAATCCTTGGTGGAGAAATCCCTTGACCAGTATTCTCCCCACAGCCTTCCACTCCTCCTCCTCCTCCTCCTCCTCCTCCTCCTCCTCCTCCTGCCATTTTGGTGACAGGGATGGGACTCTCATTTCTGCCCCTTCTGCTCCACATCCCTGAAGGCACCGTCTGCATCTGAAGCCATTTCATGGATAAAGCTGTATTTTAATGGTGGTTCAGGATCGACTCATCTTTGTATTGACCGATCATTTCCTCTAACAGATTTACTCTGTGAAGTTTGACACATACACTAAGTACTTCACAGCCAGCATCAGAACCAGAATGAGAACTTGAATCAGTTTGTTGAACATGGTCCTCTGAGACAAGAGGGGATGTGGAGGGGACAGATTGATGACTTCCTCAAATGGGGGGAAAACTGGATCAACATCATCAAACTGGATCTCTGAGAGTTTGTCACTGCTCGCATTATTACTTGAATGGACAACATGGTCAGCACCATGTCCACAGACAGGAGAGGATGTGGAAGGGGCTACATTGACGACATCCTCCACGGAAAGTGAAACTGGACCAGTGTGATCCGGCTGGCTTGCAATGTGAAGCTGAATCCTGGCAAAGTAAGCCCCACCTTCCAGAGAGATCACACCAGCTGTGGGGTCTTTGTCACGCAGGTCCAAACTGTTGTCTTTAAAATACTTACAAGACCTCTTTTTGTGCCAGAATGTAAAACGATACAAAGTAAGTGTGTGGTTTTACCGTTCATACAGACGGCCCAGACAACTGTGATGGAGTCCCCAAACATTCCACAGGGCTTTGAGACGGACTCATCCAGACCGTCTCTTAAAGATTCACCAAGAGACGAGGCAGAAGAGATTCTGAAGGTATTGTTTGAAATATTACATTTGTATTTTCAGCACATCTTACAAATTTGACAGCGATATTTTATATTTGTTCTTACATTCGTTCTTTTAAACAAACCTGTTCCCCTGAGTTCATACTGACTCTCTCTGATTTCAAACAGACAGGAAGTGAATTATTCTGTACTTTGTACTTAGTCAGAACAACGCAGAGATGGACTCCATCATGGAAGTTATCATTTATAATGTGTTGGTTGATTCCTGATACTTTGATAGAGTTATAATTCTTCATGCTTTCTTTTGCAGCCTGAAGATTTGGTTTGTGCTGGTTTTGTTTGTGTTTCCTCACACAGTAGGTTATGTATGCGAGTGTGTCACACACAGTGTCTGACAAACACACACCATGGGATTGTGTGTTGTGCAGCTGAAGAGGTTGTAGGTGAGTTTGGTCAAGAGAGATTTGGGATCCTAAAAAAAAGTCAGACTGAAATCAGGGAGAGAAAATTACAGGTTCAAGTTATCACCTACAGTTTTCATTTGTTCATGTAAAAAAACAAAACTGTGATCAAATGATTCTCCTCCAGTAAAATGTTCTAGTTGTTTTGTTCCAGCTTTGTTTTTATCATATGTTTTTTTAAATGTTCATATAGTTTGATGAGGTTCTCTTATGTGTGTGCATTTGTTATTTGTCTATTAAATTATTCAACCAGTCTTGATGGCTCTTCTTGGATTACACCTTTAAAGAAATGGGTTCACACTTGTACGAGTTTCACCCAATCATATCATGAAATTTCATAAAAATAAAATCTGGATCACGCAAAAGGAAATTATTTTTTCAATACTCCTCAAAAAATAATCCCAGAATTAATAATGACTTCAAAATCAAAAGTCATGAATGGTATTATAGGACTTCATAAAACGTATCGGTGCCAAAAAGAGTTTCTAACTAAGTAATAAGATTCCACAGATGTGTGAAGATATTTGGTGACACTGCAGTGTAATGTCATTATTCACTTACTGGTAACCACCATCAGAAATTATGATTCCAATAGTGGATTGTCATTCATTCATTTTATCTGAATTAATGAAAATATACTTGACGATAATATAGTAAAATCGTCAAGTTCTTGACGATTTTACTTATTTGGTAAAGACTGGGGAAATAATAGTTTTTAAAAAAAAAATCATCATACACTCATGATCTTTTTGTGGAAAAATAAAGTAAAAGTAATTTTTGGGTTATTCAACATGTTAAGTGGACCCAACAATTGTTATGTTATTATTACTACACAGGTATGGAAGGTGCCAGCTGAGTTGGAGGTTCCGTCCATTTACCTCCTCTGCTCTTACCGGAGAGGACCCATAAAACAGACGGACCACTAAGACGTCATTTCCTGTGTACTTAATAGCGGGTCCGTAATTTTCAGTAGGGACCCGAGGCCAGCATATTTGGATTAAACGATCAGAACAAGTTCTTCTAAACCTTTTTTTTCTGTTTATTTTTGGGTTGTTTCAAAAAAAAAAATTATCTAAATTATAATAACAATTATCCAAAGTAATTTGAAAAAAACTTTGAGCAAGGCCAAGTATACAACTAAAGTTATATTAAATATTTAGCACTTTGAGATTTGATCCAAATGTAAAGTGCATTATAAATTAAATGTATTATTATAATTATTATTATTCGACAGCCATTGTTGTAGTCACGCGGTCAAACGGCGCCATCTGGTGGCCGTTTGTGGTTCTTCCACGGATTTCTCATCATTCCGTTCAAGTATCACTCATTAATGTGGATCACGAGAAAAGTGACTTATCTTACATCTGGTTGTTAATTTGTAAATCGTAAAACTGATTTCAGACTATATTATGTACCCGTTTAACAAAATGGGTTTTATTTCACCCTAAGAAAGAAGAAACGATGAAACAATGTTGACATGTTTAAACAATTTTAATGTTGAGACGTTAAAGAGATTTCAGCAATAATATTCATTTAAAATAATAATAATAAGAGAAAGAACAAAGACCTGTGTTTTACTGTAAAGTGACACATTATTCATGTTTAGATAGAAATGTTATTGTTCTCATCCGTTCACATGAAGGACCCTTAACAGTAGGTAGGACCCTCCTACTGTCACATGACAAACTAAAGACCCTCAGGACTAAATCCACAGACCTAATATTATCACTTACATACATATATTATATTATTTGTCATTCATGTATGCTTTGTTAAAATCGCTCAAAATGCTATTGGGAAAGAGGAAGTAAATAATAATGAACATATACATATAATTAAAACAATCAAAGAGGTGTCGCTGAAGTTATAGCTTATTATGTCTACCGTTAATTACATATCATATTTTGTTTTATTATATTCTCCCAAACTAACAAAAGTAAAGACTGTCCAAAATTAGTGAAAAAAACATAAACAAATTGACAAACATACAAACAAACAAAAAAGATACCTTGGTCTTATTCTTCTTTTACTTTATATATATATATATATATATATATGTATATATATATATATATATATGTAGTTATACACAAACATACCGTATATATTTGCACCTTTAAAGAAATGGGTTCAAGTTTCATATCATGAAATTGCATAAAAATAAAATCTGGATCACCCAAAGGGAAATTATTATTTCAGTCTCTAAATAAATTCTGGTGCTTTGAAGCAAATAGGACTTCATAGAATGCATCGATGCCAAAAAGATGTGTTTGGTCTCTCCAAATATTTGTTATGTCTGTAATACTACACAGGTATGGAAGATACTCCAGTTTAGTTGAAGGTTCCGTCTATTTAACACCTCTGCTCTTACCAGAGCGGACCCATAAAACAGACGGACCATTATGACGTAATTTCCTGTGTTGTTAACGGCGGGTCGGTAAATTACAGTAGAGGTGAATGTGATCATGGGTCATGGGCGCTTCTTTCGTCTCCTACTCAACAACGTAAGGAATGTAGGACAAATTTGACAATTTCACGTATTCCAAACATTATGTTACTCAAACAGCACCTTACAGACAGACACATTAAGAGAAAATTAACTTTTAGTGATATTCATCCGGCTGATTTTAGTCACGAGGTCAAACGTCGCCATCTGGTGGCCGTTTGTGGTTCTTTCCACGGATTTCCCATCATTCTGTTCGAGTACGACTCTTTTATGTGGATCACGAGAAAAGAGACTTATCTTACATCTGGTTATGAAAGTGTAAATCATAAAAATGAACAGACATACAATCTTAAGGCTGAATTTATTAAACGAACAAACAAAGTATGTAAATAACTCCTGAATGTTGAATCAGAAGTAACTGGACTTCATTCTAGTTCAACTTTTTGAGGATTTCCATGACCTGGATGAATGATATCTACACAAGAATATTATCAAAATTACTCTTAACATTTGTGACTACTGTGTGTGTGTGTGTGTGTGTGTGTGTGTGTGTGTGTGTGTGTGTGTGTGTGTGTGTGTGTGTGCGTGTGTGTGTGTGAATAATCTGTATTCAATAGCAGTTTTAACTGAGCCGTCACATCCTCAGTGCCTCCACCAAACCACAGGCTCTGGTTAATATTAACACACAGATGCTGTTTAGTCATTTAATATTAGGAATGGTATTACTGGAGGGATCAGGAAAAGATTGTGTATGAAGCCGAAGAGTTGACATTGACAAGAGTTGACAGTTAACATGGAGCTGTCCATGGAGCATGTGTGTTACAAGGATGAAGCAGCAGAAACAAAAGGATGCAAAGATGGTGGGGCATCTACAGGAGACAAAACCTGGACCACTGGAGGGACCTGTTCCACCAGTTGCAGTCCACTGGGGGCTGCATTGGGAATTTCAGGGACAAGGACCTCATTCAGTTCTGCTTTCTTGTGTTGACGTGACTTTGGGCTGTACGTTGGATGATTGAAGCTCAGTGTGTCAGCGCTCATACAGAAATAATGGAAATCATAATGGTCCTATTTGTCAGACAGAATGTCTCCTTTCTACGTTTAAAGGTTGCAGATGATCAGAGGAACCTCAGACTAATGTTTGGCTGCTCAGCATGTGACAGGGTTAGCTCTAAATGACGGCGCAGGTTAGGTTTTTCTGCTGAGACCCTGGTTGGCCTGAAGTGGAGCTGTCCAGACCCCCGTGGTGCTGATCGGGTTTATGTCACACATAGAAGCCTGTTTTCAGCTGCTTCAACCTCCTGCAGCCGCACTGTCACCGCTGAATAAACCATTGTTCATGTTTATTCTTTTATTAGCATCCCTAATAAATCATAATAATGAGTTTTATCAGGATCCCCATTAGCTGCACATTTCATGACCGCTGGTTTTCCTGGGGTCCTTAGAAGAAAATGTTAGAACCAAGTATAACACAGAGCATCATTAATGATATATTCTGAAGTACAAACAAGAATTCATGATAGTGAAATGGAAAATAATGAAAATGACAGAATTAATGATTACTTTAAAGACTTAATACATTTTTAAACTTACCCATTATGAATAATTGTATAAATAAACAAACAAAAACAAAACAGATGTCAATCATGTGGTCAGCTGGAACATCTACAATAGTTCTCTCTTCAGTGTGTTTTTAAATGTATGTTTATTCTGTGCCAGCCTTGTGGATTCTGGTAGTTTATTCCAGTTGAATAAGGCTCTATAGCGCACTGTGGCTTTTAAATGATTATTTCTAGGTTGAGGGAGGAGCAGATCGCCACCTAGTGCCCGTCTGGTGAAATGAGTGTGACTGTTTCCTACATAGATGAGTTGATCAGATAAAACTGTAGGATTCCTTGAGGATAAGACATTCCTAAAAAATGAAAGAAGGTTTATTCAGTCTGAACTCAACAGTCGGCCATGAGAGTCGTTTGTACAGAACCGCCACGTTCACTTTATATGAGCATTAAAAAACAACCCAGGCTGTTCTGTTTTGTTCCAGTTGAAGTTTGTACAACTCCTTCTGTGATAATAATAAACCATTGATATTCCACTGGGTGAGTAGCAGGTAAAGGTAGACTATCAAACCGTCATACTGGACTCAAACTCTACAGGTGATGGAGGAGAACAACCCGGCAGTGTCCTAATGTTCTGGAGGCCCTGAGACTTGACAAAGACCCGACACCTTTAACAGGAGAACTCCTGACAGCACCGGATCAGTGATGCTGAATACAGCATGTAGGGACGTCAACAGAACTGTCATGTAAATGTTTGTTAAAGACTCTCTCCGTGGTTCTAAGAATCATTTTTATATTTTCTGCAACAAGCTCTCATCAAATGTTTTCATTTCTAAAGTTTCCTAATATTTTGAATTGGCTGAAGTTGTGTTGAAATATGTTGTGACATAATTTAAGCTTAATTTACGTTTAAATGTCTAACATTTTGTCTCAATTTAGTATTTCTTCACATTCTTAAGAGGAAGAAAATCACAAAAGAGAGAATAAAACACAATGACAAATACAAACAGTTGATAGAACTTTTTGGATTTCTTTTCCAAACACTGCCAATTCAAAAGCCAGTATTTTCATTAAAATAACATAATGTCAGGGATCTAAATCAAATCTAGCAAACAAACAAAAAAAAAGCGTTTCTCAAAAATCGTATTAAATGAAAAAAAACAAAGATTGTTCAGAAAAATGTATCTAGTGTTTTAAATTCAACACTGTCTGAAGAAAAAAGTGCTGCTACTGGAAATATAAACTCTTTTAGGATTTAAACTCTTTCTAGCATCACAAATGTTCATATTAACTCTGAGTAGGAGAAGACTAAATAATACACAGCAGCAAAAGAAAACCAACCGACAACCTTGTAACCTTCTTTCATCTACTGCACTAGAATATATTTCATTAGCTTTCTATTTCCTTTTGTGGCATAAAGGCACTTTTGAGGAAAGGTCCATGACCCAAACCCCTCTGTGTGAGACGGAGCAGACTTCTGCTCTGAATGTGGTGTAGCTGTTGAAGTTAGATGCAGGTTCCAGATGATAATTCATCCACCCAGCTTCTATTCTCCTTGTCTGCATTTAAACACTTTTATTTCCAAAGCCAAGCCTAGAGAGGATTTTGTTGGTTGTTGTCACTGAAGTGGTGGATGGAGGTTTCATCTTCTGTCTAAGGCGGTTTATCAACTTCTTCCTTCTTTTGCTCCGTTTCCTCGATTTCGTTAGAGGTTAAATTCTTCCAGTTATTGACAAAGACGCGGCCTCCATATCCAACCTTCTCCAAGGAGCCTTACAACATCTTGATCTAACTGAAACACAAAGGCAGATATAATGTCATTATACTACTTTTTTGTATTAAGAGTACAACTAATTTTTTGGTTACTCATGTGTTGAGTGGATCTAATATTTGTTATGTCTGTAATACTACACAGGTATGGAAGATGCTGAGATGGAGGTTCCCTCCATTTATCACCTCTGCTCTTACCACAGCGGACCCATAAAACAGACGGACCACTATGACGTAATTTCCGGGGTTGTTAATAGCGTTTCGTAAATTGCATAAGAGGTGAACTTGATTATGGATTGTGGACGCTTCTTTCGCCTCCTACTCAAAAACTTAAGGAATATACTAACTTTTATTACAAGTTCCAAACATTCAGTTACTCAAACATCACCTTACAGACAGACACTCCCACTAAGCAAGACCAAGTATACAACTTCAGTTATATTAAATATTAGACAGCCATTGTTGTTTCCACGCGGTCAAACGGCGCCATCTGGTGGCCGTTTGTGGTTCTTTCCACGGATTTCCCATCAATCTGTTCACGTAAGACTCATTTTTGTGGATCACGAGAAAAGTGACTTTTCTTACATCTGGTTGTTAATTTGTAAGACGTAAAAATGAAAAGATATTCAATCTTAACGCTGCATTTTATAAAACAAGCAAACTGTGTAAATAACTCCAGAAGGTTGAATCAGAAGTAACTGGACTTCATTCTAATTCAACTTTTTGAGGATTACCATGACCTGGATGAATGATATCTACACAAGAATATCATCGTCATAGTTACTCTTCATGTTTGTGACTTTGACTACTGTCTGTCTGGGTGTGTGTGTGTGTGTGTGTGTGTATGTGTGTATGTTTGTGTGTGTATGTGTTTGTGTGTGTATGTATGTGTATGTGTGTATGTATGTGTTTGTGTGTGTATGTGTGTGTAGGTGTATGTGTGTGTGTGTGTGTGTATGTGTGTATGTGTGTTTGTGTGTGTGTGTGTGTGTTTGTGTACATTGTGTGTTCAGTAGTGGTTTTAACTGACCCGTCACATCCTCAGTGCCTCTTCCAGACCACAGGCTCCGGTTAATATTAGCACAAAGATGCTGCTTTGTCATTTAATATTAATAAATATTAATAATTATACTTACCTCCTCCCTTCTCCTCAACTCTGGTCATATATTTGTGTGTGTGTGTGTGTGTATCTATACATGTCTATATATTTACATATATATATATATATATACATATTATATATTTGTGTGTGTGTGTATCTATACATGTCTATAAGATGTCCTAGTATATATAGTATGTCTTATATTTTTCCTCAGGAAGGTCATGGAGAGGTTTGGGTTCGGTGCAGGTTTCATGGCTAAGATCAGAGTTCTGTACAGCTGCGTTGAGAGTGTGCTGAAGGTTAATGGCGGTCTGTGTGCTCCTTTCAGAGTGCATAGAGGCGTCCGGCAGGGCTGTGCTCTGTCTGGTATGCTCTATGCCATATATGTGGAGCTGAATGCCCGCGGGCCACATCCGGCCCGCCGTGCAAGTATATCCGGCCCGAGAGATAATTTTATATAGATCTATTATTATGACCCGGCGATATGAAGCGCTGATATTACACAAACTACAGATCCCATAATGCAGTGCTTCAGTAACTGAACGAAGCACTGCATTATCATGCAGGCATCCGAGCGTCCGTAGAGGCAACTGACGGTCAGTTACCTTTACGGACGCTCGGATACCCGGGAACTTTCCCACGTCATCAAGTCAGCTTCTGTTGCGCTACAACCCTGTAGAAAAGTTATTACAAAGCTGGCCCCTCACAATGGCGAAGAGAGAAGTTGATTCTGAAAAGAGAGCATTTCAAAACCGATGGGAGGCTGAGAACATGTTTACTGACATGCCGCTAAACCTGTGTCTCATTTGTGGAGCTAACGTGTCTGTAATTAAGGAGTTTAATCTACGATGGCACTACGAGACGAAACATCAGGAGCTGCAAAACCTGAATGCAGAGGAGAAGATACAGAGAGTAGAAGAGTTCAAGAAGACGCTGAGATTCCAGCAGACGTTTCTCACCACAGCAAAACCCCAAAGTGAAGCTGCTGTGAAAACAAGTTCTATTGTGTCAGAGGAGATATATACGGCCGAACCAGCCCGTCCATTTACCGAGGGAGAGTTTCTGAAGAGCTGGTGATGAAGGTGTGCGAGGTCTCGTGTCCAGAAAAAAGCAGAGGTTTGCAAATGTAAGCCTGAGCAGAAATAGGGTTTCTGATCGGATGTGTGAGATGGCCAGTGATTTAAAAACACAGCTGAGTGAGAGAAGCAAAGACTTGTCTGCATTTTCTCCTGCTGTTGATGAAAGTACCGACATGACGGACACTGCACAGCTGGACATGTCCACCCGTGGAGTGGACTCCAGTTTGTGTGTTACAGAGGACATATTGGACATTACATCGATGCATGGAACAACGACAGGAAAAGACATTTCTGAAAACGTAGGTCAAAGCGTAACTGACATGAAACTGTCCTGGACAAACTCATAGGACCTTCATCAGACGGAGCACCGGCGATGTGCGGTGAAAAAGTTGGAGTGGTGGGAAGTATGCGAGCAAAGATGCAGGAGGAGAACTGTACTGCTGAGTGAACAGCGTCTCACTGCATCATACACCAGGACATGCTGTGTGGTAAAGTCCTAAAAACGGAGCATGTCATCAACACTGTAACGCAAACCGTAAACTTTATCCCAGCGAAAGGCTGAAATCACAATTTCAGCAATTTCAGTCTTTCATGCGGGGAAATAGATTCAGAGTTTGCCGACGTTCCTTAACACACAGAGGTGCGTTGAATGAGTCGGGGAAAAGTGCTCAATCGAGTTTTTGAGGTGAGCAAGGAAGTCTGTCAGTTCATGGACAGTAAAGGAAAAGACTCCACAGTTTTGCGGGATGAAAAGTGGAAATGTGAGCTGGTGTTTCTGGCCGACATAACAGCTCATCTCAACGTCTTCAACCTTCATCTCCAGGGACGTGACGCGTAATCACTGACATGTACGATGCGGTGGAGGAAGGCATTTCAAGTGAAGCTGCTCTTATGGGAGACACAGATGCACCAGTCCAACCTGCATCACTTTCCCTGTTGCCAACTGATGTTGAACCAAGTCGGAGCAACGGTGTTCCCAAATACGCACTTTGCTGACCAACTGAGCGCACTACGCACTGAGTTCACACGGCGCTTTGGTGACTTTGAAGCACGAAAAAAGAACGTCCAGGTGCTTCTAAACCTGTTTGCCGTCGACGTGGGAACTGCTCCTGTCCAGATCAGACGGAGCTGATTGAGCTGCAGTGTAATGGGACACTAAAGGCAAAGTGGAGGAGGAGTCTTCTCACCGACGAACACCTGCAGTCCATCCTGAGGATCTCCACAACACAGGAACTCACACCAAACCTAAACGATCTTATGGTCAAAAAAAGATGCCAAACATCCTGCTCTGACAAAATGGCATAAGAACAAACAAACACATTTTGATTTACTTTAACGTTTACTTAAAAGCACTATTTTTTATTTATTTTATTCAGGTTTTTTTGCAGCATGTTCATATTTCTAACTTGTATAATTTTGACAGGATATATTTTTATGGAGAACAAGCTGTATTCTCAGACGTGTGAATAACCTGGGGTTGAATGCTGCTGGTTTTAACTGGGGCTAAAAGGTTAAAGTTAAATGGGTTCCCTGTGTTTTATCAGGGTGTTTTTAGATCCTGGGCTCTATTTCAGTATAAAAAGAGAGAAAACTGTGAATCTCTGCACCGGCTGCTCAAAGAACCGCTGATCCACGGATAGAGGCTGGACATCTGCGGCAGTACCACACCCGGCCTGATGGAGGCGCTGTGCCGGACAGAGACTGTGCCTAAACCAGCTGGTTGATGCAGCAGGTCCGGAGCAGACCGGTTCTGGTGCAGTGTGCTCTCTATTGGGCGTCCGTTCTGTCCGGGTGGCTCAGAGGGTTCTGGAGCTCTGGAGGGGAAAACTGACGGGCACGGAGAGATGCTCATACTGAGGTTCGGTTGAGGAGCTACAGAACCCAACCACAAAGACCCCTTCCCTGACGTCTACCTGGACCCGGTGTTTGGAGAGTTCTGTGGACCTCTCCTGACGTCACGCAACCCTCAGACACTGAGTCTGCACAAAGCAGACAGGAGAACCTTTTACATGAACCGTGTGAAGGTCCTGAACCGGACTGGACTGAGCAGCAGACCACAGAGCATGTGGATGGCCAGACTGGGAGGAACCTCTGGGCCGGTCCCACAGTGGAGGGTTTTATACAAACCCCCCATTAAGAAACGGACAGCGGACCTCCAGTGGAGGATCCTACATGGTGCTATCGCATCCAATGCTTTTCTTTCAGTCCTTAACCCTGCTGTCACAGACAAATGTCCTTTCTGTGACCTTCATGAAACGGTGTTCCATGTTTTCACTGAGTGCAAGAGACTCTCAGAGTTCTTCTCGGTTTTAAATCCTGTTTTTAGCCTGTTTGGAGAGAAATTTGCTGAAAGCGGTTTTATCTTCGGTGCAGGTTACATTAAAACTGACAAAATAAAGTGGACGCTGCTGAACTTCCTGTCTGGAGAGGATCAACTAGCCATATATACTAGCAGGAAGAAGAAGGTAGAAGGCAGAAACGGTCAGGAAGTCACGTCGGTGTGGCGGTGCAACGTCCTCCAGACTCTGGGTTGAGTTCTGATTTTATAAACTCATGGGAGACTTGGAAACATTTAACCAGAGGTGGTGCTACAGAGACGTCATTTTCAATGTCAGGGACCAGGAACTGCATTTTGCAAATGTTTTCATTGTTTGAGAAATTTTAGTTTTTTTGTTGGTTGTTTTTTTGATTTGGGTTTGACTTTGATTTGATGTGATAAGAAAAATAAAGTGTTTTTAAAAATCCCAAAAAATATCTCTCTCAGTCTCTCTCTCTCTCTCTCTCTCTCTCTCTCCCTGTCTCTCTCTCTCTTCCCCACTCTCTCTGTCTCTCTCTCTCCCTGTCTCTCTCTCTCTCCTTGTCTCTCTCTCTCTCCCCCACTCTCTCTGTCTCTCTCTCGCTCTGTCTCTCTCTCTCTCTCTCTCTCTCTCTCCTTGTCTCTCTCTCTCTCTCTCCCCCACTATCTCTGTCTCTCTCTCTGACTCTCTCTGTCTCTCTGTCTCTCTCTCTCCTTGTCTCTCTCTCTCTCTCTCTTTCTCTCTGTCTCTCTGTCTCTCCCTCTCTGTCTCTCTCTCTCTCTCTCTTTCTCTCTGTCTCTCTCTCTCTCTGTCTCTCTGTCTCTCTCTCTCTCTCGTTCTGTCTGTTTCTCTCTCTCTCTCTCTCTGACTCTCTGTCTCTCTGTCTCTCCCTCTCTGTCTCTCTCTCTCTCTCTCTTTCTCTCTGTCTCTCTCTCTCTCTGTCTCTCTGTCTCTCTCTCTCTCTGTCTCTCTGTCTCTCTCTCTCTCCCCCACTATCTCTGTCTCTCTCTCTCTCTTTCTCTCTCTCTCTCTCTCTCTCTCTCTCTAATAGAAGCAGTGTGTTTTTCGGTGCTTGACCATCAATGTTTCTTTGTTTTGTTCACGTGTTTAGTCCTAGCCCACTAGCGCATGTCTTTCTCATCACATTAAATCCCTACCAGAGGACCAGTGGTTGCGTCCCGTGAGGCGACTCATGTCCCTGGCTACATTAGCGGGTCACTTTGATCGAGCTAATCATTATGATGGATTCTGAACACCTTCAGCAGCCGGAGAGAGGAGCACCTCTCTGTGATTGGACTTCATTCACGGTCAAGGCCACCATAAAACATTCATTTCTCTCCTTCTCTTAGTTAACAATCAATTGTCCATTTAAGCCTTTGGGTGTGAAAACTCTCCTTGGAGTGGAGAACACGTTTTATTGAGCGCAGGGACGGGGAGCAGCAGAGGCGGTAGGTTTGTGGGTGTTGGAGATAAAAGCACTGAGCACTTTATGTTTCCGTTGTAGAAACTCTGCACAACTGATAAGGGACCGTTTCCACATCGTGGACCCGTCTTTCCACATCTATCTTCTCTTGAACTTCTCCTCTTATTTTGTGGTAAAGATCAAAGTACAACCTAGAGCAGTGGCCAGAACCACAAGCCACTTTCCCCTGACCCTTATCCAAACAAACTAAGATTCAGACTCTGGTGCTTTTTCTTTCTCTGAGTGTGAGGACACTGACACCGATGTACCGCACTGACATCAGGCACACAGTAAAATGTAATGACGTTTTGTGATGAATCTACTTCTCAAATACTCGCTGGAGGAGATGGGACTCATGCAGGACTTGGAGATGATTTATCCGTGAAGTCTTTTAGCATTAGAAGGTACATATCAGAGTCACTTTTAAATTATGTCCACTCTTATCCTTCTGCTGCTGAGGTCCAGATTGAGGAAAATGGTTGCAGGAAGCAGTGGTCCTAAATACAGGAAGGGAACAATAGCCTGCCACTTCAGAGGGGGGCTGGGTTACCTAGTTCAGGTGTTTCATGTAATTAGTTAAACGGAAATTTGGTGTTTAGATTATTTTGGTTTTGATAAGGAGGATTATTGTAATTGTGTTGTACCCCCCAGGAGTGGGTCCAGGGGTAAGAACCATCTGGACCATGTACGGTGGTGGTGGGAGTCAAAGTTCCCCTACGTCCAGCAAGACGTCAGACATGTTTCCAGTGAGTGTTGGACTCCACCACAGTTGTCCCTTGTAGATTCTGTTCCTGATATTCCTGGACAGGATCTCAAGGTGCAGGGGAGTTGAGGAGAGTGTCCAGTTTGGGGGACTTAGAATTGAATCGCTGCATTTTGAAGATGATGCGGTTCTGTTCACCTCAGCAGTCGTTGATCTTAAGAACCTCCAGATCTGAAGACATGCTTCTCTGCCAGAAAGCAGTGCATTGATTCCTCTGGGTTGGGGTCGAGGCCCGGACAGGCAGTTCAAAGCTCTCACTTTACCGGTCCTTGTATGTTCCAGCCCTCAGCTATGGTCATGAGATCTGGGTAGAGACTGACAGAAGAAGGTCGTAAGGGGGCGGGGCTCAGCCTGAGAAGCAAAGTGAGGAGCTCTGACATCTGGAGGGAGCTGGGACTGGAGCTGGTGCTCCATCACGTTGGAAGGATCCAGTTGAGGTTGTACTGATTAAGAATCCAGGAAACCTCTCTTGGAGGTTGACACATCCAACTAGGAGGAGACCCAGAATGGATGGAGGGTCTTCAAATCTCATCTGGCTTAGGAGCACCTTGGGATCCCCTAGATGAGCTGGAGAGTGATGCTGGAGACTGATATGTGTGGAATACTCTTCTTACCCTTCTGCCACGACGACCCGACTCCAGATAAGCGAGCGTAAATGTCGTGGAATGAAGTGTAATGGATTATTCTAATGAACAATCTGTTTTATTACGTGAATTATTTGTGAATGTGACTTTTCTATTTAACCGGTTTGAAAGCAGCTTTCCTTCTTTCTTGTGGGGTCCGTTGATTTCTGCTTTTTGTTGTTAGTGCAGCCCGGATTTACTTCTGTTTATCTGTCCTTTTCATGGACTCTGTGTTTTAATGCTTGTTTATGAATAAGATGCTGTTACTTTGGGGGGTAAATAATGACTTTCTTTTTAAAATCCCTGCAGGTCAGTCCCTCACACAGCCTGGTTCTCCTCTGAGGTAAAGGAGAAGAGAAATCAGCAGGAGAAGCCCAACCAGCAGCACAGTGTTTGTGACGGGAGGAAAGAAGCTTTAAGGGAAACAGGTCTTCATTTTGAGAAACAAACATCGAAAAGACTTTTGAATGGAAAAGATGCTGACTCAATAACCACAGACGGAAATCATCGTTGTGGGATTTGACCCCAGCAGGTCCTCATGGTTCAAATGTTCTTCTGGAGGGTCAACGAGTTTCAAGTAGATAAAAAATAAGTCCTCTTCTCTCCCCACTACAAAGGAGCCTCCTCAGGGCTCTGTCTTCGGTAGTGATCTGTTCCTGTAGTTTTAAAATACATTTTGCGCTGTTTCTACATGATCCGTTAAAAACTTATGATAACATGCTATTATCAAACCTGACACTGTAATCCAACTTAACTTTTGGGACACTAATATTATCTTTTCTTTATTTTCAAGAAACTAATAGTTGGATCAGTCTTTCTTTCAGCACTGGACAGCGATCGCTTCAGCTTTCACCTTAGGGCTACGGTTCTGCTGCCGACCCGTTTCACCTAAGGACAATAAGATTCTTATATGCAAAGCTGACGGAATCATCAATAACCCATTCTCCTACATTAAAGTCAATTTGGACATTTACCCTCAGGGAGGCGCTGTAGAAAACTGATGGTAAACAGATATAGAACAAGAACCGTCGTATAAAGACCATATGAGTTATATTTCACTTCATCATACTTTTTATATGTGTGTGCTATGATGAACGATCCTGTGATGTGTGTTTATACAACATGCATGAGGCGTTCAGGATCAACGACGCGGGCGCCGGTAACTTCAAATAAATGGCAATGAAAGTGTGAGATGAAGACATTGGCGCCATCTAGCAGGCGTACAAAAACCTTTTTGTTCCCGTCCTTGGATTGGATGGTCAGGGAGCTTAAGAGCTACTAAAACTGATGCTGTAGACATCAGCATGTTCGGCGGGGACTCTCCCTGTGACGTCCTCAGCCCTTAAGCCAATTAAAGTTATGCCGGAAATGCGACCAGACAGACTAGACTTTCAGCGTCGACGTCCACGGCGATAGAAAAGGACTAATTGTTGGAATGAAACCCAAAGATCGCCTGTATGAGTCACTGAACTCTTCTTGAGGAAAGAAAGGAAGATGGATTCAATGTACAAATAATCACAAGTTTCTGTGAGGATAGGGATTTTATTTACATTTGTTGTCATATATATTTCTGACATTTTATGAGATTAATATTGATTCTGCTGCTGGATATCATGTAAGCGTCGCAGCTGTGACTGCCGCGATAGGAAACTTGTAGAATTGTGTTGATTAGGTTCATTGTTTAAATAATGGCGTTCATTCTCACTACATAAGATACCTGTCTGTGATGCCACGCCCTGTTTTACTGCGTTTACGTTTAATATTAATGGTTTTTGTAACCGTGGCGTCATAATGGTGGTTTGATTGATCCGGGTAGAACACCACTGAAGGCTTAAGTGTGAAACACACGGCACACCACAAGTATATTAGCCAGATTAAAGGTACACTGTTTAAACTTTAGTGACATATTTGGATACTGGTGGTGGTGGCTGATGACTCTGCGGATGCTGATGAGTGATGAGGATGATGGATTCATGAGGACTAGGTGGAGATGGGGAGGTAAGGGGGCGTGAACCAGCTGCATGATAGAACCAGATGAATGGAGAGAGGGTCATATTTAAGAAACCAGCTGATGTGGATGGGCGGAGCATGCAGGTGAGACACAGGTGATTGGGCGGATGAGGCTACCTAAACGAGTTCAGCTGATATCACTTGATGCCCCCAGGCCGGGAAACAGGTAACTGAGACTGAGCATGTGCGGAATGTGAGGAAAATATGGTGCAATGAACGGTAATTGTGGTCCAAGTGTGCAAGAGGATAGTCTTCCTCACTGAACTTTCAATAGCTCTCAACGTTAGGAATAGTAATTGTAGCTCTTTGTGGTATGGTCTATTTTGACAACTGCGGATTATAATTGATTAATTAATAATAATTAATTATAATAATAATTAATCTAGATATTCTGGATTAGAACTGGTTAATCCCACACCATCCCTTCATCTTCTTCCTACATTTCTTCACAGCCTTTGATACTTTGGAACACTGCGTTCTCTCTAAGGCGAGGGAGTTCTTTGGATTTGGAACACATGTTTGTATGTCATTAAAGTGCTTTACAAAGATATTAACAGTAGTGTATCCCTCAGTCACCGCCTCTCAACAAGATTCCCTATCAAAAGGGGAATTCCACAAGGATCCCCATTAGCCCTCTTCTATTTATTACTGCTGTTGAACTGATTGACTGATTTTCCTTAAAAACTCTTCAGACATTCAAGGTATAGAAGTTCTGGGGAAAGAATTCATAATCAGACAATTAGCGGATGACACAGCGTTATTTCTCACAAACAGAAAAATGGTTTGACGTTTTTTCTAAAGCCTCTGGTCTCCCTCTAAATCTGCATAAGTGTGAACTTTGGGCCGTCCATAATACTGCTACAGATAGCATCGCTAATATTCCAGTTAGAGATGAAGTCAAACACCTGGGTTTGATGATAACCAAGAAACACAAAAAAGAGAAGAGATCAACTTTTCTCCCAGGTTGGAAGGAGTCCAGAAGTCTTTAAATCATCGACTCACCCGAGACCCGTCTCTACTTGGCCCAGTTCTTTTATCCAAGGCTGAAGGTCTGTCTAGGCTCCTTTACCCTTGACATTCCTTATACACACCAGCAAAGACAATAACGTCCTCTAATCCAGGGATTCTTAAGTTCATTTGGACAAATAAAACTCATTATATACGTAAATCACAATTACTGGAGACGGTGTTAAAAGCCGTGGAGTTTGAATCTGTGAAAGCTGCTTTTAGATTCAAATGGCTAAAAGAATGTCTTTCTCTACATCAATCTATATGGAACCATATCCCAAACTAACTATTGGATCAAACTGGAGGAATGGGCTTCCTGCTGAAATGTGATTGTGAATTGTCCAAAATTCCTCTAAAACTGGGAGATTTCCCCAAACCAGCACTGCACTACGGTCAAATGTTATTTACCCACAATTCCTCTCCTCACAGTTCTGTCTTGTGGAACAGCAGGGTTGTAACCATGAATAGAAGATCCATTTTTAGAGCTGAATAGTTAGAAAACGGTGTAACATTCATACATGACTCACTGGATTCATTTGTGTCCTATGAAGAACTCATCAACACATTTTTCTTTTCTTTCTACTTCTCATGTCCAGCTGTTCCAAAAGTCAAAGAAACCCATTTTAAAATAGCATCAGCAGTAAACCCGCTCAAGGATTGTTTCCATGACAGATCTCACCTTGAAGTGGACCCATGTACTTTTTCTTCATCAGATGTTGGAACCATGAACCACTTATTCTTTCATTCTTCATTTTCTGCCTCCTTTTGGTTGGACATCCATAACTGGTTATCTCTAATGATTGAAGGTTTCCCCACATCTACATACATTGACATTGTCTACTTTATGGATGACCTGAATGGAAACACTTGTGATACGGTAACTTTGATTCTGTTGCAGGGGAAATATCAGATTCACACGTGCAAGTGGAACGTTAGCGATCCCTCTTTTAGGATATTCCTGCACAGCCTCACCGATTATTTCAAAACAGGAACAAAATGACTGAAAATATATACAAATTCATCTGGAAATGCTTTTTATTCATTTTATTTTATTATTTTCTTTGATTAGACTTTTACTTTGTACAATGTTTGTCTTAATACATTGAAAAATTATTTAACATTTTTCACTAATTTCATTCCACCACTGTGTTTAAATGTTATGCCATATTTGTTATAATGCCCATTCTTGCTCTGAATAATATTTTTCTTTGAATAAAGTTTATTTTAAAAGAAGAAGTGATATTTCTTTGGACAGATGAACAGACTTTGTGTCCCGCCTCAGCTTCCTGTTTCACTCTTTTAAGATCATCAGAGGGTTCCCCGCCCCCAAAGATGTTCCTCACATTCAATATCTTCCTGACAAATGTTCATGTCTTATCATCATCATCATCATCATCAATGCTTTAATGTCAAAAAATGTTTTGAAATGAACTTGAACTGAACGGGAAAATCTTTGAGATAATATTTTTCTTTTGACAGGAAGAGGAAATCATTCTTTTGATATCAATGACCTCAAAATCTTATATTTACATGTAGAATCTAAAATATGTGAATAGCCCATAAACAGAGTAACAGATGCAGGTATTACACGAGAATATTCAAAAAGTCCTTTAATCAAATTTCTCATATCCACAGGAAGAACTTTAACTACTAAAGAATGTTGTTTTTATGAGCAGTCCGAATAAACTTATTTTTTACAATCAGTATAATTTTAAATATTTGACCGTCTTCATCCATTATAAATTAAATGTATTATGATTATTATTATTATTAAATGATGATTTATGTCAGCAGTAAATCCTCATGTTTGTAGATGTTTGTCGAGTGCTGCTTGAATAATGACAACACTGCCCCCGAGTGTTCACCAGTGGTACTGCTCTGAACTCCTGCTACTCCTGGCCTGTCACCTGTTCTACAGAGTTTTTCAACGCTTTTGCAGATCTGTGTGGATGTGGATCATTTTCACAACGTTGTCATATGAACGCAGAACCTTTGAAGGACAAACATTTCTGTTATTTATGAAACTGCTGGGATGTAAACGAGGCTTTAACTCTTAATTCCTTCCACGTGTCTCTGCAGTATCACAAGGACTTGGACAGGACAGTCCTGGAGATCAACACGCCACAGGTGGAGCATCTGCCTCTGCTGGATATCAAGGTGTCAGACTTTGGGGAGAACAATCAGCAGTTTGGGTCTGAAGTGGGACCTGTCTGTTTCCAAGGCTAAAAACACACATACACACACATCATGAAGAACACACGCAAATACTCACACACACACACACACATCATGAAGAGAACAACACACGCAAATACTCACACACACACACACACATCATGAAGAGAACAACACACGCAAATACTCACACACACACACACGCACTTAGAGACACACTTATATATCATAAACACACATGCCCAATACTTTGTAAATGAACTTGTAAATGATACAAAACTCATGAACACACTAACACACACACACAGATGCTGTTGTGAGATTAACACACTCTCACACTCAAGTCTGTGCCTGGGGAAAGAAACATCCTCCCAACAACTGATGGACGTCACATCAAAGTTAAGAGGAGAGAAGTAAAACACTGATGGAGAGGAGACCGTCATTGAGGCACACGGCCACCAGAGAAGAAGAAAAAGCCAGGAGAGAGCCGGTCGGGGAAGGAGAAGAGGCTGGTGACTGGAGGCCTGAAGCCCCCAGCCCCGTCTCCCATCCCTCTCCAGCTCCTCCCTCCTCCCTGCATGTGTTTCTTTTTCCCACTTCCCTGCTCTTCCTCCCCCTCCTACTCCTCCCACAGAAAGTCCCACTCAGACGTTCTTTCCATTCCTTTAATGCCACGTTCACACTGTCGGGAACATGATTGACAGTCAGTCCTTTGTGACTGACAGGACGTAGATGCAGATTGTTTCCATCACCAAAAGATGATGAGAAAATGTGGAGCTGTGGACAAACCTCAGCTCTTTGCTTCTCTGGCTCTTCTGGACGTCTGTAACGTCAGAAACCAGGCGACCTGTCAATCACTTTGCTCACATCGTAAACACGGACTCTCATCCTTAAATCAAATGTAACCAAAGAATTAAAGCCATCAGTGTTCCCAGAATTAAAGACGGATCTGTCAAAGAGAAACTCATGATATTGTTGGTCGTTGTTCAGCTTCCATTTAAGTCAATGATCACACAACATCCTGCAGGTTCAACAATGATGTGATTGACAGCTCAGTGGTGATCCTCTCTGCTGTTTCATGCATTGAGGTTAGTCCAGTGTGACACAGATTCATCCATTTCCCCGCTGCAGAAACTCTCTGATTTAAAAGCCATTACTTTGGTCACATGTGCTGGACTTGATGGGATTGTACCTGCATGTTTAAATCAGGCCTCCACA
Source organism: Lophius americanus (assembly GCA_037951165.1). Taxonomy (NCBI): domain Eukaryota; kingdom Metazoa; phylum Chordata; class Actinopteri; order Lophiiformes; family Lophiidae; genus Lophius; species Lophius americanus. Next base: position 12,854 of record JBBDHG010000272.1, on the reverse strand, counting down.
CACCTATCCAGTATTTTCTGAGTCACTGTCTGGGTTCTGATGATCGTCTTCCATCCAGCTCACATGTTGTCTGATTTAGCATCCAAGCACAGGACAATCATCAGGGTTTAAATATGAATATGAGTTCCCTCCTCCTTTTTCTTCCCACAGCAGTGAACAAAAGGATTTCTTTACTGAAACTGTGTGACAAGGTGCTAATTATAATAATAATAATAATAATAATAATAATAATAATTATTATTATTATTATTATTATTATTATTATTATTATTATAATAATAATAATAGATTTAATTTATAACCCACTTTACATTTGGCTCAAATCTCAAAGTGCTACAAATTAATATCAGATAAAAGCATCAATAAATAAAAAATATATAATAATAATAATAATAATAATAATAATAATAATAATAATAATAATAATAATAAAAAATGAGCAAAGAGCAGCAATGTTAATTAAAAGTTATAGGTTCTGCTAAAAAGGAAGGTTTATGTAATTTTTAAAAAGTGTCAGTCGTCTGTGGAGCCCTCAGATGGTCAGGGAGGACATTCCACAGAGGAGGTGCAGCAGAACAGAAGGCCTGATCATCCATGGTGCTGAGCTTAGTCCAGGGGAGGAGGAGGCAGTTTAAATGTGTAGAAGTAATATTTCTGAGATGGTGAAAGGAGATCTTCAGACGTGTTTGATGTGGAATTCAAATGTGAGTTGAGGGTCGAATCTTACACCGAGGTTGGTGACTGATGAAGACTGATGAAGAGAGGGGAATGTCGTGACCAGAGAAGGTAATACTGGTTCTGGAGGAAGACTGGGTCTGATGTGGTGTGCCAATTAAAATTGCTTCGTTTTCGAGCTGTTCAACTGGAGAAAGTTGTTTTTCATCCACACCTTCATCTCCTCCAGAGTCCATATGGACTGATGACACGGCCAAGGGGGAGGAGCATGTATAGTATGAAGAGAATGGGGCCGAGGACTGATCCCTGGGGGACCCCACAGGTGACGGTGTGTGACCGGGACCTTCAACTTCCAAGGGAAACGTATTCTGTTCTGTCAGTGAGGTAGGATTGAAACCAGTTTAGGGCGGTGTCAGTGAGTCCAGTGGTGTGATGTAGGCGGTGTAGGAGTATTCCAGGGTCAACTGTGTCGAAGGCAGCAGACAAATCAAGGAGAATCAGGAGGGAAGGTGAACCAGCATCTGCTGCCATCTTTGAGGTCATCTGTGACTCTAAGCAGATGTTTCTGTGCTGTGGGCGGAGCCAAAACCAGACTGAAAGGTTTCAAAGAGGTTGTTGGGCAGCAACTACTTTTTCCAGAACTTTGGAGAGGAATGGGAGTTTGGAAATGGACCTGTAAATAGCAAAAACTTCTGGATGGAGAGTAGGTTTTTTGAGGAGTGGTCTGATTATGGCGGCTTTTAGGGCAGATGGAACAAAACCGGCCTGGAGGGTTTGGTTTATTACAGCGGTGATCAGGGGACTGATGGAAGAGATGTTAGTTTTCACTAGGGCTGTAGGAAAGGGGTGGAGAGCACAGGTGGAGGGTTTTATCGTCCTGATGATAACCTCAACCTCCATTAACATGAAGTCCTTCATTGTCTTTAGTCTTTTTCTTTTTTACAATTTCAAGAGGCTTTTTACTGGGGAACATGTGCATTACACTCCATTTGTACAGAAATAGTGATATTCTTTTGTTTCTATTTAAAACAAACAGGCTGCTTTAAGATTAAAAACAAGGACCACCAAACATTTCAGTCAAATGTGGTATATTTCATTTGTATTTATTTACTGTACCTTACAATGAAGGTCAAATGAAACATTTTAAACTCACTGCCAGCCTGAGTTATGCTGCTTCTGTTCAAGCCCTGTCCAAACTCCAAACTCTGTAGAACCAAAGAATCTGTGGCCATATTTGTTGTAATACCTCTTTTTAGTGTTTTCATCAATTGTACTGTGTTGTTAAATTTTTCTTCCACTCTAGTGATTAAATGGTGACTGTCCACTTCTGTCACATTCCCTTGTCATTGTTACTGTTTGATTCGGTATAAATTGATATTTATGGTTCATTTATTGCTTCACTGTCCTTTAAAAGCATCAAAGAAACTTATCAAGTTGTTTCAAAAAGTATTGACTCACAAAATGCTGATCTTTGACATTTCTATCTGAGATCCCAGCGGGTAGGAGGAATGTTGTGGGAGTGAAAGGAAGATTCTGTCAGCCACAATGGAGGGCTATGGGCGGATTATCATTCTAGGACGCTGTTTTATTGGTTTGGTTTTGCTCTCTTTTTAATAAAGTGGAGAAATGGGCTTGCATATGAACGCATATGAACCTTATTATTGTGGAGCAATTCTTCATTTACTTTGGGTGTGTCTTTTTAGGCATTTGTTTTCCTGAAAATATGTCTAGGGCTTAACAGGTTAAATGTACAGACATTCAGTCTTAACGCTGCATTTCATGAAACAATCAAAGTGTGTAAATAACTCCAGAGGGTTGAGTCAGAAGTAACTGGACTTCATTCTAATTCAACTTGTTGAGGATTACCATGACCTGGATGAATGATATCTACACAAGAATATCATCGTCATAGTTACTCTTCATGTTTGTGACTTTGACTTCTCATAACATGAAACTATTTATACCACAAATAATGGCTAAACCATATTCAAACCCGTCATTTTTCAAAAAAATATCAATTATTTATACAACACATGATGGTTATGGAATTTAACATTTTACTGTGTGACAACTTCTGTGCAAAATGTTTGGGATTGTGGAAAATAAAAAATCCTTTTCATGAATTCAAACTCAGGCATTGGAACCACTGAGAGTCTACATTAAGCCTGATTTACAAAACTCTTTTCACTCTTATGATGCTTCTAAAAAAACTAAGAGGAAGATTTGAAATAAGTTATTCTAACCCTCCTCGATCCTTAAACTTTCAATCGATCTGAAACACAAGTTTATTTTAGAAGAACTGTATAAAGCCCATCTGAAACCCAAAACACACGGTGGAACAGAAGGGGGAGGAAGGTCAGGGTCAGGTCGGGTCAGGTTCTCCACTCTACCTACAACATCCTCCAGCAGGACCGGTTTGGCGGTGGGTCAGTGATGATCTGGGGGGACATATCCTTGGAGGGACGCACAGACCTCCACCTTCTAGCCAGCGGTACCCTGACTGCTGTGACCCGGGTCGTCAAAATCATCTGGCCCAGTAGTTTTTATATATTTTTTGACGTCCTCATCATGCTTTGCTGGCATTCCGATGCAGAGACTGAAACCAGAGGATGGAGAAGACGGTTGATACCATTCACAAGAGTATTGTGATCAGCAGTTCATTCATGAAGATGGAACTATTACCCATGACCTCTTGTTCCAAGCAGGTGTTGCATTAATGGTAAAATCCAGCCTTAAAACTGATCTGGTGAAAGCTAATAACAGTAAAAAAACTTTCCTCATCATGTTATAACTTCATCATAAACCTGAGGAGCCCCTGATGTCCCTTGATATATATATTTATTAATCTTTCTTTAATCTTTAATCTTGGCGTTTAACACATAAGATAATTATATTGTTGGGACAAGAAATAAGTTCTGTGATCAATATATATTTGTGTAATATGTACATATACATACACATTATATATTTACATGTGTATATATATATATATATATACTACTCAAAAAAATACAACACTTAAAAATATGTAATTCTCTGTTTGTCCACTAGAGGAGGCTGGTTGTCTTCTCAAAGCACTTCATGAATTTGTTGTTCAGTTGTCATGACCTGAGGAGCAGCATTGCTGACACAGTTCAGTCCAGGTTTGTGTCGAACCCCTCCAGAGGTAGAAGAACCTTCATGCCCTCAGAGGTCCATTAGGTGAGAAGAACAGTACGCTCCTACTTCCTGCTGTGTTTGTTGCAGATCATGCCAGATCTCTGTGTCACAAACAGAAACCAACCCAAACAGAGTCATCACGTGATTTCCCAGAAGCAGCAGTGAGGGATGTTCTGTTCTGTCCACTGGAGGAGCTCCAACACTGTTCTAGACTCCTGGAGAACCAGTCCAGCTCTGATGAAGAACACTGAGGAGGTATGAAATGATATTTAGACGTATAAGGAATGGTAAAAAAGCAGGAATAGAATATAGTACACTCCAAAAACAATCAAAAGATAGAAGTAGAACCAGAAGTGAATAAATACATACATATATAGAAAGAATCCTTTATTAGTCACATAGTCATACAGTACAACATAGTGAAATTACTTCTCTGCATTTGACCCATCCCTGAGGGAGCAGTGGGCAGCCCCTCGTGGGCTATCTACACACACACACACACACACATGTGTACGCGCACAGGTCAGGAATCTGGTCTGTTTTCCACACATTGATAAACACACAAAGATAAAAACAAGAGAGAAGACAGAAGAAAACCAGATGAGTTCATGTCAGATTGTGTGAACAGTTTTGAGTGTCCAGCAAACATGATTTTACATGTTTAGTGAAGGAGCTGAGGGTGGGCAGATCACGTATAACAGTGGGTGTTGTATTCCACGTTTGAGAGGCACGACATGAAAACACTGTCTGTCCAAAGGAGACAAAGACAGGAAGTTAATCCAGCAGCTTTGGGCAGGTTCAGTCTGACTTTCTGCTTCGCCCAGTTTCCAGATTATTAAACTATGAGGTTTCATTTCTGGGTTATAAAAATAGATTTCTTCAAGTCAAAGACATTTCCTGTCATTTATTTCTATCATCTCGAACTCAAAGTTTCCATTTGGTGGGATAATAATAACAGAAGGATGAGAGGAATAATGTCTGTGTGTCAAGAAGGAAGCAGGTATCAGGGTTTCTGTCTGGGCTGTGTGGAGCAGGGCAGCCACTAACTGGAAGGTTGTTGGTTCCATCCTCAGCTGCAGCTGCCTGTGGATTTGCCCTTTGACAAAGTCCTGGTGTCTGACTGTTCCATCAGTTTGCGAGTGTTCTGGCGTCCTCAGAGATAAAAGTCTGGCACAGTTACAACCTGATGCTGTCTGCAGTTTAGCTTCACTCGACAACTTTGTTACTTTTATTTTCTCAGTGGAATAAAAGGAATCATTTCTTATCAAATATCTCAAATGGCAGCGCAGACAAAGTCTGACTGGGATTTAAGAGTTTTTGTCATATTACATTTCCAGAAGTAAATCTAAATGTGGTAAAAAAAGTCACATTAGATTTCTCTGCCTCTGTCAGCGCTGATGGAGTTGGTGAAGTATTCTGCTATGACTGTGGGCTGGTTGTTTGTGCTGTGGGCCTCCACCCACACAACGTAGTGACTAGAACCATCAGTACAACCATCGATGCCGTACGAATTCAGCTCGTCAGAATAATCCATATTTCCACTTTATTCTAAACATTCAGACTTTTTTCTCAACATGAAATATGAAAATAAAAATGTTACTCTCATTTCTTTTCTAATGCCAGGTCCTAAAACTCCTCGGTTCTGATCGGACTCTTCTGAGCTTCTGGAAAGATTTCTGCTGACGTGAGTCACCGACAGCAGAGGCAGAGTGGAATGATGTCCAGCAGGATGTCAGAGCGCCAGCGCCCTCCGTCACAAAGACCAGACTTAGTTTAGCCAACATTTTGTCCAGGCGGCGTCTCTAAAGTGGCGTCTGAGATGAAGCGTCTCCAACAAGTTAGGATCAGTTCATCCTGACTCCACAGCGTCTCCAGCTCCAGCAGTGAAGAAGCACAAAGACTCCAGGGAAGAAGTCCAGTTAGTAACATGCATTAATCCAGTAACATGCATTAATCCAGTAACATGCATTAATCCAGAAACATGAATTAATCCAGTAACATGCATTAATCCAGTAACATGCATTAATCCAGAAACATGAATTAATCCAGTAACATGCATTAATCCAGTAACATGTATTAATCCAGTAACATACATTAATACAGTAACATGTATTAATCCAGTAACATGCATTAATCCAGTAACATGAATTAATCCAGTAACATGCATTAATCCAGTAACATGCATTAATCCAGTAACATGCATTAATCCAGTAACATGTATTAATCCAGTATCATGTATTAATGGTTTCATTGATAAGTACAGTTGTGTGTCGTCTGCATAACAGTGAAGTTTATGGAGTGTTTCCTGATAATGTTTCCTAAAGGGAGCAAATATAATGTGAATAATATTGGCCCAAGCTCAGATCCCTGGGACCAAGACCAGAACAGAGACCAGATACCAGAACAGATACCAGAACAGATACCAGATAACAGATACCAGAACATATACCAGATACCAGAACATATACCAGATACCAGAACAGAGACCAGAGACCAGATACCAGATACCACTACAGTTACCAGAACAGAGACCAGATACCAGAACAGATATCTGATACCAGAACAGAGACCAGTCCCTCATCAGATGTCATTATAAACTCATTTGTAACTTTGACCAGTTCTGTTTCTGTACTTTGATGAACTCTATTGATGATTTCTAATAGATTACTTCTCTTTAATTAGACTAGTTGGGATGGGTTCTTGGGGACAGGTTCTAGTTGGGATGGGGTCTAGGGGACAGGTTCTAGTTGGGATGGGGTCTAGGGGACAGGTTCTACTTGGGATGGGGTCTAAGAGACAGGTTCTAGTTGGGATGGGGTCTAGGAGACAGGTTCTAGTTGGGATGGGATCTAGGAGACAGGTTCTAGATGGGATGGGGTCTAGGAGACAGGTTCTAGTTGAGATGGGATCTAGGAGACAGGTTCTAGTTGAGATGGGGTCTAGGAGACAGGTTCTAGATGGGATGTGGTCTAGGAGACAGGTTCTAGTTGAGATGGGGTCTAGGAGACAGGTTCTAGATGGGATGGGGTCTAGGAGACAGGTTCTAGATGGGATGTGGTCTAGGAGACAGGTTCTAGATGTTGATGGGGTCTAGGAGACAGGTTCTAGATGGGATGGGTCTAGGAGACAGGTTCTAGATGGGATGGGGTCTAGGAGAAAGGTTCTAGATGGGATGGGGTCTAGGAGACAGGTTCTAGATGGGATGGGGTCTAGGAGACAGGTTCTAGATGGGATGGGGTCTAGGAGACAGGTTGTAGATGGGATGGGGTCTAGGAGACAGGTTCTAGATAGGATGGGGTCTAGGAGACAGGTTCTAGATGGGATGGGGTCTAGGAGACAGGTTCTAGATGGGATGGGGTCTAGGAGACAGGTTCTAGATGGGATGGGGTCTAGGAGACAGGTTCTAGATGGGATGGGGTCTAGGAGACAGGTTCTAGATGGGATGGGGTCTAGGAGACAGGTTGTTGGTTTGGATGAGGAAATAAGGGAAGTTAATTGTTTTAGATCAATAGCACTGAAGGGGTCTAGATCTGCTCCAGGTCTATCTGTTGTTTCTAAGCGCATGGTCCTGGACTGTAAACTAGAACCATTTGAAGGCAGGAGGTTGTGGATCTTGTCCCTAATACTTATAATTTAGTCATTAAAGAAACCCATGACGTCATTGCTTCTAAGGGTTCTAGGATTACGGGGTTCAGTAGAACTCAGACTCTCAGTCAGGCTGCCTACAGAACTGAACAGAACTCTGGTGTTGTTCTTATTATCTTCTATCAGTGCAGGGTAACGGGCCGCTCCGGCGCTGCTGATGGCTCTCCTCTATGTTTTAATGCTATGTTGCCAGGCTAAGCGGGACTTTAAAAGCTTAGTGTGACGCCATTTTGTTTCTAGGTCATGTTTGTGTGAGGTCTGGAGTCAGGTTGTTAAACCATGGAGCTCCTCTCCTCTGTTTCACACTCTTCTTTTTGAGGGGAGCGATAGAGTCCAGAGTTAATCTCAGTGAGTGACATGCAACTGACCTCAGGGCTGGAGGAAGAACTTCTTCACATTTGTCTGCAGCTTCATCAGATATGTTTCCAGTGTAGAATGATTTGTTCTGGTGTCGAGTGATTTAGTATTGTAAATTCAAAAGTTATCAAACGGCGGTCCGATAGCAGTGGATTCTGTGGATGGACTATTACTTGTTCACCTTAAATCGGGACCTTCAGAAACCTTGACCCAAAATGGCCGACAGCATGCACATAAAGGCGGCGTGGTGACTCTGTGGGTGTGTGTGTGTATTCAGATGTGTGTTTGTGCCAACAAGCTTCAGTCTGACCGGTTCTGAACCATAAAACACGCCACGCTGCCCAGCTGGAAAGTCCCTTCTCTCCTTTCTTTCTCTTTCTTTCTCTTTCTTTGTTCGGCAGCTGCTTGACGCGACCAGAACTCAGCCAAGCCCTCGTCCCCTGAACCGGTCCAACATCAGGTTTTAGCTCCGCCTCTGTTTGTTGTTTCCTGCAGCAGTCGTCACCAGGGGCGCCACGCAAGACAAAGTTCTGGGGGGGGCACAATTAGAGCGGGGGACACAGGGGTCACACTTTGGGGGAATTATTTTAAAACTTGACAGAATGAGTTTTTGTAACTCTGTAAACTCTCACTTTAGGGTTTTAGAGATTTTCATGTCAACTATTTGTGCTGTTATGGTCGGTGAAAATGACCCTCCCTTATTCCCTCTCTTCTTCTCTTCTTCACTGTTGTTACTTGTCTTGATGAAGACATGCATCTTGTCTGCTTCATCAAAAAGGAACATTAGTTCACTTTAAGAGGCTTTATGCACAATGTAAATTAATTTAGAGAACAGATAATAAACCACTGATGAGAGCAAACTGCCAACATGGTAATAATAGTTGTGTCTTCAAATAGAAGGAAGCGGCGTGAGAAGAGATGAGACTGTGCTGAAATACCAAAGCAGTGTTTGATCCACTGCCAACAAAAGCTCAGACAGTAGAAACCTGTTTCCAACATGTTTGAGAGAGAAGCACAAGCTAGTTTTACTGTCAGCATTAGTCACACGCAGAAACCATTCAAGTCCATTTACAGGTACTGAAGGGACGAGAGAGAGAGAGAGAGAGAGAGAGAGAGAGAGAGAGAGAGAGAGAGAGAGAGAGAGAGAGAGAGAGTTTAAAAACATCATTTATTTTGACTCCATATAATAAGAAACTTTTCCAGGTCATGAACAACTCTGTAAAAACTGAAGTCCATCAACAGTCGAGATTTAATCATTTTCACAAGGACAGAAACCAAATCCACATCCAGATCTTCCTCAACCTTCCTCCTCCGGCTCACATAGGTTGACATCTTTGTCTGTCCCAAAACAAAGTTCAAAAGTTGACCTTTGTCCTCCTGCTGACGAGTGTATTCAAACCCACAGATGAACTCATTATCATCATAATAGTAATTATTACTATTATGATGATAATAATAATTATTATTATTCTGACACATTACACAGGTGACGAACACAAACTGTCCACATCTTCTTGGGTCGGTGGATTGTGGTGAAAGTCGATCCACTGTTTGAGACGCAGACACTGAAACTCTGTTCCGCCTCATTTCTCTTAATGATCCGGTCATTCTGTGAGTAACTGGAGGAAGATCAATGAGACGCAAACTGCACATGTAGGAAGATCTCTCCTGAAACACAAGCAGCATCAAAACAAGATCAAAATGAAGAGCAGCATCAGGTGTTCAAACATCAACAGTGGAGTTACGTTTCTCTTCTTCACGCAGTTTTCTACGGAGCTCCTGAAGACCCTCGAGAAAATAAATCATCAAGTGAACACAAGATAATAAGTTGTGAAGAAATAAGGAGTAAATCCACTAAATTCTAAGTAACCTGTCTTGATAAACATCATAAATCTCCTGTTTGACTCTTCAGACAGAGACGATCCTTTTCTCGTGACGTCACGTTTGTTTCTCTCCTATATTGTATTTAATAACATTTATTACAATAAATGTAACTCAGACCCTTTCAGTGTTTTGGTGTGTTCAGCTGTGTCCAGAGTGCTTTACAGATAAAGGAGTGGAGTAGAGGAATAAAGTAGTATAGAATAGAAATAATCAAGTACAAGTACCTCCTCCAAGTATTTAAGGAAAGTACTTGAGTAAATGTACTTAGTTACTGTCCACCACTGCTCGTTTAATAATAATACACTGTTTCCTCATCTTATGGCGCAGGTTAAATTCTGCTGCTTATTACTTTCACTTTTGTCAGAACATCCGCAAGTCAGTTGACGTTACCGTGACGTCACGCTCGGATTGAATTCCCATTGGCTCAGATAGACGGTGAAGTCAGCGTCTCTCCGTGTTTCCTCCTCAGTTCAGCCTTGATGGTAGAAGTTGAATCTTCGCTCCAGAGTGTCCTGACAGAAACACAAGAGTCTCCAGGTGACCATGAACACCTTGTTTTGTCTGCTTCTCCTGGGAACAGGTCTCCATGACGCGACAGCAGGTGAGTCCGCGTGATGTGAATCTGTAGACTGAAGAAGAACCAATGCTTGGTGTCTTTGTAGAGCAGGGGTGTCAAACGTACGGCCATCGGGCTAAAATCGGCCCACAGAGGGTCCAATCCGGGTTACGGGATGAATTCGTCCAGTTTGAAAATTACATCGAAAACATTAAATGTTTCAGTAAAAGTAACTGCTATTCCTAATCTGTCCACTGGGGGTCGCTCTGTTTGAGTAAGAGCAGCGGACATAACACAAGACTGAGACCCACAACTAAACAGCAGATGACAGCAGTGAAAGCATCTGATCCATAAATGCTAGTTTAGTCTTCTCCTCATTAAGATGTATTCTACGTGCTCCTATTTATCCACAGAGGTGAAGACTTTTTACACTCTGAAGAATATAGTTGTGTGAAAATGAATACTTGCTGTGGTAATATTTAAAGACACTGAACATTGTGTGATATAATACCAGCCAGCAGCTTCAGTACAGGAGAGTTGGGTTTGGTGGAACCCTGTTGTTCATGCACTGCCACAACTTTTATCTATTTGTATGTTTAAGTTTTCTACATTTACAAGGCAGGGGGAAAACGTATCTTTCTTACTTCATAGCCCCCACTTTAGTTTGTATGATGTGGTGAGTCAGTTCAGGTGGTCAGGATTACTACACAGATGTGGACATGTTTGTACATTTAAAATCATTTCTACATCTTGTCTACAAGTTGTTCTAATCCTAATGTGAAGTACTTTATGTTTCAGTTCCAGAGACCTGTGACTAAATGTTTTGTGCCTTTGTAGATCCACTGTGATCTGTCAGTTGTAATGCCCACGTTTAAATGATAAACTGAGACATAATCTTGTTGGAACTGCTCGTGTTTTTCTCCAGAAATGTCAGGTTGGTCATAATATGTTTTGTAAAAGGTTAGTTCATTAAATGTAAACATCTTAATAATGTACTTGTACTTATTTGCACTAGAACAAAGGTTCTTTATAGTTTATTATGCTATTATTCCACTGGTGCGGCCCACTTGAGATCAAACTGCGCTGTATGTGGCCCCTGAACTAAAATGAGTCTGACAGCCCTGTTCTAGAACCTCCTGATGAACTGATCTCCTCTGATGCTCCTTGAGTTTAGCTCCTTCCTCACATACTAGACAGTAGAAATGTTCCAGAGTCACAAACCTACAATCAGCTGATTGATTGATTGACTCCTAGAAAGTGACATCTGATTCAGGAAGTCTCTGTTGGATTGTTGCTCAGGAGGAGATCTTCTGTTTCTGGAAAAGTCTGGATTTCCTCTCTTTTCTCTCTTTCTCTGGATAAAATCACGACTGATGGGTCTGATAAAAAAACAGCAAAACTAAATGTTTGATGTCCAAACATATACAGAGGGTGAATTTGAAGGCCAGATTTCTCCAGAAAGTTTTCAGTCTCAGTTCTATGAATCAATACTGTCGTTAGTTTCTGGAGGATGTAAATATCTGTCACTCAGGAGACGTAGAATAATGAACATATTGTTTGGGCCTCCAAACACCTCACTGCATTTGATGTGAAGGGTTTGTATTATTGACAGCATGATGTGACAAACACACCTGTTGTTTCCTGTTTGAGCTGTGCAGGTCTTTAATAGTGATGGATGTTTGAAGCAGCTCCCAGAGAACTCCACAGCTTGACTCCACACCATGGAGCAAAATGACACTGAAGAGCAAAAAACAGCTTCTCTGTGTGAAAGACGGCCAGAATGACAAACGCCGTCATTCTGACTGAATCCCACATGAAAGTCTGTGAAAACCTCGTCTGCCTTCAACTTGACTCCGTTTCCACCGGAACCAGGCTGGAAGCTGCTGTTTAATGGGTTTGGAGCAAAGTGACACTAAAGTCCATTTATCAAGATCTAGTGGTCACAAACATGAAAGAGTTCAAACTCTGCTTCTATGAATGTATCTTTGGATTGACTGAGCGTAGAGCAGAGATTATGGGATGTCTTGAATGTAATGTGTCTCTTTCTGATGTCATGTGCAGGAAAATAACTTTATTCAGTCATTGATCAAAACCGTCACTCTGAAAACTAAAACCATGACATGATTTCTTTCTGACAGGGACTCACTCTCTCAAGTATTTGAAACTTCATCTTCTGGAGTCCCAAACTTCCCAGAGTTTGTGATTGTTGGGTTGGTTGATGACGTTCAGATAAGTTACTATGACAGTAACACCAGGAGAGAAGAACCCAAACAGGACTGGATGAACAAAGTCACAGCAGATGATCCTGACTACTGGGAGACACAGACTGAGATCTCTAAGGGTCACCAGCAGGTCTCCAGAGTCAACATGGAAACTTTGAAGCAGCGCTTCAACCAAACTGGAGGTTTGTTGATGTTTGTCCTGATCAAATGTTGTTTGTGTTTTCATGCTGTAGTTAGTAAACGGGTGTAAACACACACCATCCTTCACCTGTCAGCTGAGTTTAAATGTGTGTGTGTGTGTGTGTGTTTGTGTGTGTGTGTGTGTGTTTGTGTGTTTGTTTGTGTATGTGTGTTTG
>JBBDHG010000271.1:0-40000 GCA_037951165.1 Lophius americanus | reverse complement strand
GGTACGAATTTGATCCGGCGAGTCGAGTCGGTTGCGTTCGTGTGTCAGAGGCCCGTCAACCTCAATGGAGAGACTTGGGAGTTTGTTGGGCTGCAACTATCAGAAGAATGTGTCCCGACTACACAGGATGGAGAGGAGGAAGAGGAGGAAGAGACGGAGATAAGAGGCGCGATCGTTTACGTGAACGAGACCGGAGCGCCCACAGACCAAACGCAAACGCACAATTTTTAGGACTATACTGTTGATTTCGCACACTTTGTATGGACATAAATTTATATTCCCCTGAAAAGTCGGGGATATTAATGGAATCATCCTCGCTGCCGCTGCCGAAGATCCTCTGTGTGAAGGCGATAACTCAAAAAACTAGACTAACTTTTTCATTTTTGTCTCCAAGTCAATGGTGAGCTGGCAAAATCACTCCAGTTCTTCCTCGCACTAAGGTCTGAGTGGGAATACAATTATTAAAGGGATCCATAAAATTTTGTTTTGGAGTTATCCCCGTTAACACGAAGGATCTACGGCAGAGATGATGATTCCATACTATCCTAAATGTGAACTTTTGTGACCTGCTCTTTTTTAGAAAGTCCCTTTACAAAATGTTGTTGATCTGATCGGACTTAACTCTGTCTTGTCAATAATACTGTATTTTATCTGGAAATCTTGTTAAAAAGTTTGACTTTTTCGTCCTTTCTTGTAAGCAGCGACTGGAATCCATAAAACTGAACAAAATAATTCTACTGTAATCCGCCTTTATTCTGATATTATGAGTCAACAAGATCCAAAGGACGCATCGATATTCAGGTGGAATTGAGACAAAGGTGACGTAACTAAGAAAAAAAGGCCTTTTGCATCCCTTTCTTCTTCTTCTTGGTGGGTCATTGTCTCACCTGCTCACATGCTGGATCTCGTTACATCCCAGCTTTTCAGCGGACCTGCATTGAAAAACCGGACCCACACAAAGACGCGTTGTTAGAAGCCTTCGTCACGGACCTTGTCAAACTCTCCTCATGCCTGACGGAACACGAGGTGTCCGTGTTGAGATCTTGTTCCAGGAGTTATGATCTATTCATCACAGCCCGCGCCTCTGATCTTCTCCTCAGGTAGATTTTTCTGCTGGTGGTGACGGATAAGTGGGTTTCCGCCCTTTGAGTAGCGGTAACCCGATACTGAGCCGGAGAGATATTCATGTCCAAACGACGCAACAGGACTGAAAAGTTATCTATTAGGACAGGCTGGAATGGATTACAGTGGATTTAATGTTCCTGGGTGGATTCTGAGGCGTATTTTTCTTATTCAACATGTCAGAAAGTGTAGGTCGCGTATTTTTAACACCGTCAGTTACTTCCTCATGGTCCGACCCGTTTGACAGACATCTGCAGCTCCGTGCGTGATTGTAACGTGAAACATCTGTGAGGCTTCAAGTCCTTTTCAAACGGCGTCGACAGGGCCTCTGACGACGGCGGCCGACGCTCGATCCCCTCCTTCCAAAAGATATTTATTTTACACCATTGATTCCAGGTCGGTGTGGAAAAACGTGACTGAACTCTATTTAAAAAAAGCTAAAAGATGGTCTTGAAGAATAAAATATTCTATTTACAAGATAGGTCTCCTTCATTCGGCACCACACTCGGACCAAATTAGACAAACTGACTAGACTTTGTTGTTTTTTTTCATAAAAAAGCTCCCCCTAGTGGGTGAATTATGTATTATTAGATCACAATTTGAGATATATATATATAAGACGGATCATCTCGAGTCTAAAAATAAAAGGGCGGAGGTTTGCCTTCCCCTGAGCGCTTTTCCTAGTTCCACTTTTGTCATCATTGTTGCATTTTTGCCTGATCTGTATCCAAAAAAAAAAGGGTTAAATGCATGGTTGCATGTCTTTGGAATTACTTTCTCATATCAAAAGTGTACGAGTGTGTGTGGTTGTTTTCATAAAGAGCAGTCTCGGTGAATTTTTTTTATTTTTCGTCCTTTTTCTTATGTAACAAGGACTAAAAACATCACGCAGGATTTCACAATCCAACAAAGGTACAGCTGAAGAATCGATGAATGTGTCGAGAGAAAGGTTTCACAGCAACCGACTGTAAACGCCGGATTCTATCTGACAGACGTTAGAGAACCGGAACCTGCTGCTTCGAGAAGAGCCGGTAAATGAGAGTCTAAAAGAGGAATGAGGTCATCCTAAGAAAGCCACTTCATCCTCATTCAGCAGCAGAGGAGTGCGTTTACAAAGAAACGCCACAGAACTCTGAAGTGTTCCGATAACCTCCCTCAAAAATAGAGCAAGAGGAATGAAAAAAACTCAAGGATATGCAGGTTTGATGAGGTAGAAGATGAGGAAGGTTTTGTTTCCGAATAATATAAATGTGAATGATATGAAAATGGGCCACTTTTGGAGCATTTCCTGTTTGAAGAGCGTCTAGCGTGACTTATTAGCAAGCAGACCTTTCATAAACAGGAGAATACGGGAACAGAATGTGAAAGAAGAGCCGGGGGCTGAAGATTATTATGAGCTTATCCACGGTGTCCAGCACACAGTCAAATGTTCCTCGGACAAATTAAAACAGGCAACGAAAATGAAAGCGATTTTCGTAATTTTAGCGAAAGGTGATTGGACATTTTCTGTTTCATTGCTTTCAGTAGAATCAAATGCGGGCTGCGAGTGTAATAAGCAATTACCGCCTGTTTATCCCCACAACTCAGAGAAGGAACTAATCTGCACTCAACAGCCAGAGCCCTAAAATAATGAAATTAATTAAGAGCATTAAGGCGATGCAACTGCCAGAGAAAGGTAAGAAATGTAATTATCCACGCTGAGACGGAAACGCCGCCGTTTCCGCTCGCTCTCCGTCTCTTTGTGTGTCCCACCATTATGCTTCCTTTCCTTTCTTGCTCTTTACTTTGTTGGTGATGGACAGCATTACAAGGCCGTGCACAAAAAGAAAAGAGCAAGAGTTGGTCTTTGGAGTTTTTTGACCGGCTTCAAAATCAGTTATTAAGTTCGGAGATTGTCATGAGAGGCAAAATCAGCTTCCGAAACAAACAGAACTCTTCTTGCATTCATTAAGACAGAACTCCACTCGCAGCTATTTTTGACCTCATTTAAGGAAAACAAGATTAGAGGATTCCGTTCACGCTAAATGACTCGTTTGTAATGGGATT
Source organism: Lophius americanus (assembly GCA_037951165.1). NCBI lineage: Eukaryota > Metazoa > Chordata > Actinopteri > Lophiiformes > Lophiidae > Lophius > Lophius americanus. Next base: position 36,832 of record JBBDHG010000271.1, on the reverse strand, counting down.
ATAATGTGCTGTCCTGCGTCGGGGCTATGCTGCATTGCGCCGTGATGTGGTGATCTGTCATCAGGTGGGGAGCAAAAGCCGTTCAAAATCCGTTTACACGTTATTTTACTTCCGTCCCTCAGGTGTAGAAAGAAAAAAAAAATCCATATTAAGTGAATTTGGAAGGCTGATATTACGTTTTAACCATTTGTGACATTAAATCAATCCGTATGAAGTAGAAATATTTCTTTTCATCTAATTGCCACGTAATGTTTTGTTCGCCAATAAGTTCTTGTGTCGAAGCGGCTTCTACGGTATCGAACCGACAAAGCGAGCCGTCAGCTTTCAAAAAGCAGCAAAAGGCTCTAATGTGGGTTGAGGAAAACTTTAATAAAACATTGTTGTGCCCGACAACAAGGGTATATCCAAATATCCCCCGCGTTGTACAAGCAATCCCCCTGATTGAACTCCTCAAATTTGACATTAAATTGCCTGAAAAACATTTTTTTTTTTTTGTAAAATAGCTCCCCCCAGTGAGTAAAATATGAAATATAAGAGCAAAATATGATGTATGTAAAGTACAGATCTCCTCAAGTCCAATCAAATGCACCAAATTATGACTAAATCAAACCAACAGTGGTGAAATTATGACCCGATAACATTTTGAGATAAAGCTCCCCCTTGTGTCCGAATTATGAACAAATCTTTATGTAAATCAATCCAAGTCTTCCTCACACTAAGGCCTATGTCGGTATGAAATTTTAAAATGATCGGTGCGGCTGCAGCGATGACAATTCCATAATATTCCCAACTTCTCGGGTATATAACTTCCTTTTTTTTTGCTTAAAGCCGCATTTACGTCTCACGGCCACTAGATGTCCAAACAAGCTACACTCTAAGTAATGAAGTCTGAGGAATGTCGCTCTGGCTGTAACCCAGCAGGGTACAAACACTAAATTTGAACATTGGTGCATTATTTTAAATATTTGTTTATACCTTAAAAGAACATTTCTGCAGCCAAAAGACAAAAGTGTCATTTTTTATATCCATACTATGTACCTTCATAAAAGTGGTACCTAATGAGGTTCTGCTGGAGCGACCTGCCAGGTTTTTTTTCCCTCTCTTTATTTTTATTAAAACCGTTCAAGTTATTGTTTAAAATGTATTTAAGGAACCAACCATTATTTTACTTTTTAGCCTACTTTTTTGAAAAATGCAACTTTTTCAATAAACGTATTTTTCTGTGTTATAATTATTTGGCTCTTTATGCAGACTTTTATCCTGGGTGAATACAAAATGCACCTCTCAAATGATAACTTCATTTCATTTAAGTAAAATTCAACTTAATACCTAAATCACCAGCATTAAAAATGATCCAGCCTCCAGAACTTTACAGATTTAAGACACGCCCTCCTGGCCCACATTCCACTGCCACCTCCACCGCAGAATATTTCCTAAGAGCGCTGAGGCTCATCAATTTTTACTGTGGCAAAAATCCTGAGGGACTTTAATGTTCTTCTCAGTTAACGGAGCCATGACCTCTGACCTTTACTGAGACGAGAGCAGCCGCATTTCTGTTATCTTTGGATCTTTTGTGACTTCCTGAATGAGTCTTTGCTGTATTCTTCAAAGGTATTTCATCTACCTATGTGAAGGTTTTCTATTGGTCCAAGTGTAGATAAAGTTTCTCACTGTGGATCTGTGGAGACCCAGAACCTTAGAAAACAGCTTTGGAACCCTTCCCAGACCGATGAATTTCAATCATCTTCCTCCTCAAGCTCAAATGTGTTTTTATTCTGGCATAGTGTGCTACTGGTGAGACCTAGGAGCCAACTTCCTGCTTCTGAAGATGATCTATTGAAGGGATGATGTGATTGAACAGGGCTGGGACTGAGTGCTGGTCCGGTCTGGGTGGGTCCAGTCCGGCTGAAAAAGGTTTTTCGTGAAGTTTTTGGGTTAAGAGTCTACGGTGGCCCACTGTAAAAACAACCATACTAGAAAGAAGCCAAATTAGGATACAAATTGTTGCTAAAACTCTTAAAATAAGCCACTGAAACACCCTCAGTCGTGCATGTCGTACACTCATGTCGTACGGGAGGATCTGATCGTAAAGTGTGAACACACCAACCGTTAGCTCCCGCAAACGTTTGATTCGTACAGTGGGAGTAGAAACGAAACGTTGGAGCCCTGCTGGACTTACTTCACTTTTCCTGCCTTGCTAAAAGATGGTTGTTGTTCTGCTCTTTGACTTTAAAGCACTCATTACGTCATCACTCATGGCAACTATCTGCGGCCGCTAGGTTAAAACCGGTCAGGACAAACCTTCTATGCTCTCAGCGAGCCCCCGGAGCGTGGGGCTCGGTTGTCATGGGAGACAGGATGAAGCAGCCTAGTGTTACAGCGGACGGCAACTGTGCAGAAACATGACTCTGCCGTCGAGAGTCATTGTTCTCGTTCCTTTCACCTCGCCGTGGAGGGAGACCGGCTCCTCGGGGGGAGGTGCATTCGGTTCTCAGGTGCTCGTGGGGCCTGAAACATGCGGCGCTCTGATCTCTCCGACCTTCAGGCCGTCTCGATCTTCACAGACAACTCATGTTCCGTTCCTCACACCAGTCCGACAAGAAAATCTGATGCTGAATCATCTTTCACGAGAATCGCCGCCCTCCTCCCTCTCGGCGTGTCTTTCTTTTTCCCGGACGTGGAGCGTGACACGGTACAGTAATCACGGCCTACTTGACCCCGACGTACGAATTCGGCAGTCTCTCAGACAGTGTGAGGGCGCTGAGCGGCGCTAATGGCGTTCTCTCCCCCGCTGGTTCACATCTGAAAAGGCTCACAAGTGCACACACACGTATATTCACTTCCTCTTTCGACATCAGCGCTTCTGCACCATTTTTCCAGGTATTACAATTAATGACTGACGGTTCGAGTGTAAAGCGGGTCACGACACGCGACGGCCGAACGGGGAACTCATGCGCAGGTAATGGCAGGTGTGTGAGTGCGTGTCTGATGGCAGTGGGCGTATCGCCTCGTTATTGAGTGCTGGATAAACAGAGAGAGAAAGGCTTCTTTCAAAGACGCCGTGAACACGGTTTCACATTAACCGGCTCGTGCGAGCGAGAGTTGGTGCATCCCCGCCCCGGGAGAAGTTAAGTTCGCCGACGGTGTCTTTTACTTTTCTCTCAGAGGACACTGAGACGCAGGGAGTGAGTGGCTGATTGAATTAATTACGTTTTATCACCTCTTAGCTGATTGAGGTCTACCTTACTCCCTTTAAACAGCTTGTGTTTGTGTCCACGCCGGCGCCAAATGGATTGGGCTTGTCAGCCGGTGCCGACGCTGCCATCTCTGCTGTCAGGGACTCGGACTCTCTGATCGCTGAGGCCGTCTGAAGGCTCATCTACGCTCCACGTTTCAGACACGCAGTTACGATATGGAGGCTGTCGTCGGTTCTCTGCGTTCATTTGTCACGCGTGAATAATGAGCCCTTTTTTTTTTTTAGAGCCTTCTTCAACTTCAACTTCATTTATAGTCATTCTGTCACAGGGGAGCAGAGGAGGATGGTCCTCCGGTGGTTCCTGAGAGGCAAGGTGGAGATTGTTTGAATTAAAGCTTTACCAAAATCTCAGTATTGTTTATTAAATCAGTTTTATATCTTCTTATATCCATCATTAAAATTCTGATTATTATTCAGTAGTCACACAAACAGGGCAGGCATGGGGAAAGGCAGTCTGTGTGAAGTAGTAGCGGAGGGCAGAGGATAGACGTCACTCTCCTCCTCTGGAGGCGGGAACCAGTACTTCTACTGCTATTGATATATTTGTACTTCATTCATTCATCCATCATCAGCTCACCAGAAAGGATGAATTATGGAAATCTGTTCAATTTTAGTTTTATTGTTTAGCCGAGGGTTTATGACACATGCTTCTAATTTGAAACCATAAAATAATCTTAAAAAATGGCAGATGTGCAGCGTAACATGAGTTAGACAGCTCGTACTTTAGTTTCGGATCAAAGCAGAACGCTCTCAACACACTGGCTGACTTCAAGCAAAGCTTTACTCCTTCAAAATAAGAGCACCTAAGGTAAACCGCAAAACCGCCTCGTAACAGGTAACAAAAAAAAAAACACTCTTTGCATTAGATGAGGCCAGAACCATAGAAATGAATTCCATGTCTTTATCAGGTAACAGTTCTCGTAAAGGTATGTCCTTGATCATGAACATCGTGAATAAATGCCTCATGTAGTTAAAGAAAGCTTTTATTTCTTGACTCATTAAAGAGGTCATCTCCTTAAGTCTTTAAACTCACCACCGACAAACACGGCATAAAGGTGATAAGAATACTTCCTCGCGCACTGGAACGCTAATATTAGTGACGAAATAATAATATGACACGACAGAAACTACAGAGTATGCAAGAAATCTGGTGGAGTTTGCGAATAAATAATAAATATAGAAACTTCTGATTAAGCTACGTGAAAAAAACCCAAAACCCTTTCAGTGTAAGCAGCACCAACTTCTTGAATAAGCCCCGCCCACTCTGATAGAGCTATGCATAATTCAGTCGATAAAACGGTTAAGGTTAAGGGTGTGCTTGCTCATCCTTATTGCTTACAGATTTAGACGTCGGTCTTATCGCCGAAAGAAAAAGCGGAACATTTAATGCGGTGCGGCTAACCGCTGCATAATCGATGATTTCATTTTGTTAATGGCACATTAGAGACCACCTCAGATAAAAGTCCAAACACAAAAGCAGCAGATGCTCTCATTAGAGAGGACAGAATGATACGATGATGAGGTTTTTACTAAATAATGATGTTTGACTATATGAGAAATGTCATAGTCAAGGCAATCCAGGGAAGAGTGTCGGTGGTGGTGTCGCCATAGTAGGATTTGGTAAAAGCCTCCTTGTATGATCATTTGTTCCTCTCCCCAGAAACCCACCTTTCTACACCTCTCCAAAATGGATCGGTCCCGTCATCCAGTGCCGTCTCCCGCTGTCACTCTGACTTTCTGATCCGAAGCTGTCAAAAGCCTCATCTATGCTCAGCGTTGAAGACGTACGTAAACGGATAACGACGGAGACTTTTAAGGACGTAAAAGTGAGATAACGCTCCACTGAGCGTAACTCATGATGGCGCCGATCTGCCGTTCATCGCTCCTCACTCATCAAGGCGAGGAACATCCATCTGCCCCTGCAGCACTGTGGGAAAAAAAACACACGCGGAGACGTCTGCCAGTCAATGCGATCGATCGCCTGACGGATCACACCCAGGGAGGAATTACACGCTTCTCGCCATCGCAAACAATTCGTAGAGCAGACGTGGGATTGGTCCCAGAACATCTGACCGGGGAGAGAAAACATTTTGTCCAAAAAGGAGTCATGTGGAGGAAACCAGGAGCTCTGAAGATAAATCAGAGAAAAGAAAAGGAGTGGAAACAACATTTTCATAGATGTACCGGGTTCACCGGCGGGTAATGGAGGAGCAGGAAGCCACCCTCGTCGCTGACATGTCCTTAACTCTGGATGACACATCCCAGGTCCCAAACAACCGAATTCCTGGCTGCGATCCGCCGTCACTGCGATGCTAATGTTTGACAGAACCCTTACCCTGGGTTCCTGCAGGATAGTGTTTACAGAAGCTGCTCGGAGCTGGTTTCAATAGCCGGGGATATTTCTGCATTCTGCATACGGCTCATGTGATTCGCCGGCTCCTCCGATCTCACGGCGCGCAAACAAATATCAGCTTTTCTATAATTGCCGACACTAGTGGTGTGTGTGTGCGCGGATTTGTCCTCGTTCTGCGTGACACGCTAACACATGACGGCGTATTCTCGCTGGATGATAGGCTATATTAAATATGTTCCGCAGGCTGCGGCGTAAAAAAACGCCGGATTGGCACTTTAGCTGAGTTTAGTTCTATTCCACTTGTTTACAACATTCAGAATAAACTGAGTGGAATTTAACGCCGGCTGGTTTATGATTCTTCTAGTATCAACATAGGAAGTTATTAAAGATTCCCTGTTTACTATGCAAAACATTTAGCTGCTTTTAATACATGCTTTCTTTTATATTTGAATATGTGATGTGCGGAACTTCAGCACAGTCGAATCCGACGCTTTACGTGATTCTGGCTCGGTGCCTTAAAGTCCATAACGATGTGGAACAAATGCATGTACGACACGCTCGGCTGACTGACAGTTACGACCCCAGACAGAACCAGCGTAACGTTGACCGGTTGATTGAAGGTTCTGCTCTGTCGAACCCGACAACAAGGCATACAGCTGAAAAGCTGCCAATCCCCTGCATTCTACAAACAACCCCGTAGATTTAAATCCCTCAAATTAAACGTGAAGTCCTGTCAGGAAAACAGGGGTTTTCTCAAAAAAAGCTCCTTCTTCTGAGGAAAATGTGAGATGGGTCACCTGGAGTCCGTTCATAGGAACTTAATTTATCGAATCGAGCCAAAAATTAGGAAGTTGTGTCCAAAAAGTGTGTGTTTTTTGTCAAATATGAACTATTAGACTAAATACAAGAGATTTGCTGCCAAGTCAATTCATTTTCGCCAAATTGGATTAAAAATAACAAATTATGGCCTGAAAACTTTTGGGAATAAAGCTCCCAATAGTGTCGGAAATACACAACCGATCTTTCCCAAAATCAATCCAGTTCTTCCTCGTACGACGGTCTATAAAGGTAAAAAAATTAAAATGATCCATGATCCATAGTTTTTGAGTTATCACGACAATTAATGACGATTCCATAATGTCCCAAACTGACAATAATTGCACATCAGTTCTGTGGGGGTGGCCTTATATTTGATTGACAGTGGTCAAGCCAGGTCAGCAAACACCCTTTTAACTCTTTTCACGTTAAATCTGACGGCGAATCCTGATTGGTGCTCACGTGTGTGACATCATTCGCTGACTCCTGCACATTTCAAATGAGTATTAAAAAGAATAAAGGGGCGGAATCTCAGCAAAACTTTGACAGGAAGTACCGTGTTACTGTTGAATCCCATCACTGCACCAATAAAGGGTCTAGATGTTGACGTCGCTCCTCTTCCTGCTCAACTTTTCCAACATAACTTTCCAGAGAGACCACATGGGCTGATAACCGCCGTGTAAAAGTCATCCTCCCCCTGAGGATGTTCTTCACTTGGATTATTTGGCGCTGCCCACGGAGCCACATCAGTGCGAGACTCATAATGACACTAAAGCGGACCCCCGCAGGTATTATTATGACAATGACATTTGCCAATAGAAGGGCAACCCGATCACAATCGATGTTTTCATTGCCAAAAAAAAAGATTAATTGTGGCTCTCCTGGAAATGATGGGGCCACGCTGGCGAAGGAGGGTAATAGTGCCCCCCCACCGCCGCACAGCTCCGTGGGAGTGGGATGCAACGCAGCCTTGACTGCCTCGCAAACTCGTCTCCGTCGGATGACTGAGCCTCCTGGCCTTCACAAAGTCTTTTCTCCCCCTGGTGAACGCGGGCCATAAATAAAAGAGTACAGCGCCGCTCTCCTCTCTGTTTAAAGAGACGTGCCACCTTCCCACATGCAGGATGGTCTGTTTGATCTAATCTCCTGAGTCGGGTCTGCTCCTCCGCTGACGGGCCGGCCCGTCTGACTGATGGTTGGAAACGGCGGCCGCTTTGTTTGCTGGGAGACAGAACCCGGGCGGTGGGTGGTATTTGCCGTTTGCGGATTTTCGGCGCTGTAGACCAGATGGCCGTCAACCTCGTGTTGATCTTGGAGCGCGCTCTCGCCAAAAACCGCTTCCCCAACGGTGGAATAAGAAGAAGCAAGATGTTAAACATGCTCCCTGCCTTGTGCTGTTGGCTTCACTAAACCGCAGAGGGATTATGTTTGTATCTGGCCCAGCAGCAGGAGTCGGTATAGGCGGTAATAGAGCCCAAAGGGGGAATGGGGACTGGCACAGAGAGGAACAAAATGACACAAAGCCCCCCCCCCCCCCCCCCCCCCCCCCTCCGGGTGCTTTCCACTTTCTTCTCTCTATTTCAAATCCACGAGTGGTTATGAACTCCTAACAGATTCAAAACCTTTCCTTTCAAAAAAAGTTTAGACTAGCAAAGTCAGACTTTCAAGGCTAAATGGAGGTTCGCAGGGAACATGTGTCTGCAGACAGATGTTCTTTTAATTAAATGCCAGGCAGCTCCCTCCCTCTCTCTCTGGATGAGATGAATAATGGCTGATTGATTTACTTTACGTTCATCTCCGCGGCAGAACTGTCTTATTATCAATATTCAGAATCCAGTTTTTCTCACTTGCCCAATGTTAAACTCTATTTATTCCATGGCATGTTTTAGGGTTCAGTATATTAATATAGTAAGTTAAAGTTCCAGGTCAGGACTATTTAGTGTGTTTTATAAAGGGGTTAACCCTTCAGGTTAACTCTGGATGGGTTAAGGTTAATGTGTTACAATAATACATAATCCCGCCTCCAACTAAACCCCAATTTCGTGGCTGGATTAGGTTAACCCTAACCAGGGGTCACAATTTACTTTACTTCCTCTGTGGAACAGACCAAAGACAAAGAAGAAGAATATGAAGGGTTATCTTTGTTTGCCAAATAATAACATGTCTGACATTCCTGTCTTTTGTAAACTCCAAAAAAATAGTCAAGCCTAAGAATGAATATTTCTGTATTTTAATTACAGGTAAAATTCCAAACATCTGGATGACATTAACAAACTAATAGAGTTTATGTGATGAATATTTGTCATTAAAACATGAATGGAACCAGTCAAAATATCCTTCATGTACTATTCCTCATAGATAATATGTTCCCCGTTTTAGATTCCTGGACTGTACATGTTGATCAAACTCAACTGAATCCTGATTGTTCTAAAGTGAGACACATTTAAACCCCGTTCAAATGTTTTCAGCTGATTAAATTGAATCGTTTTTCATAAAGGAGAAGATTTATTCTGATTCTTTGAAATTTGAATGAATGCATTTTGAATAAATGATCATTTAAGTAAAAAACAAAAAGTTTGCCAGTACTTAAATTTGATCCATGCAATGATTCATTTGTGTTTATTGGTTTTGTTCGTTTGGTTATAATACCCCGTAATAATAATAATAAAAAGTAACCCAGCTACTGACATAACCAGTTCTTGCTTCCAGAACCAGCGGTGATTTGGTGTCACTCTGGCACCGGTTCCCCCGGCTGAAAGCCTGTTCCTTGGAACCGGTTCTTTGCGTTTCCACAGCCAAATTAGGCACCGGCACCAGCCAGGGCCTGGAACTGCTGTGGTGGAATAAAGGGGGTCACTGAGGACCTCGTATTCACGAGGAATAGTCCCGCAGAAATGTAAACATGTTCCAGTTGAACGAAGTTTAAGAAAAAGCCGATGACCTCATTATATACAAAACTTCTCCTTGGGATCTTTTCAAAGCCCGTTCTCCGGCTGTGAGAATGCAAAGAACCGGGCCCAAAATTAGGTGCTGGCTCTGAACCAGACCATAAAATACTTTGGCGGAAAGGAAAGAAGTGATGACAGGTTTTGGTCCATGTGAGGCTCCATGAATTTGGAAAAAATAACGCGGCTGATGAATAATTTCTAGACGACCTTTATTTTTAATTGATCACCTTCTGCAGCCTGGATGACCTTCTACCACTCACTACCAATAACTGAACTCTGACCCTGAAAAAGTTCTCCAACTAACAATCTGTAATCTCTAAACACGGGAAACTGAAGTATGACATATCAGTCCAGCTGTGGCACCATCAGAACCTTCACTGATGTCCATTCCTTCAGGCGCCCCCGTCTGATAGTTACCTTCTACACGGTGAAAAGGACCAAACCATCTTACACCCAGATCTCCAACTACTTCTCATCCCTCATTAAATTTTATTCCGCATCTGCTGCTTGCAGCAGGACCGGTCCGCTCCCGTTACTCCAGGATGCTCTCTAATGTTGACCTGCACCTCTTCCACCAGGTATTCCCCTGGTGGAAGAAGTGATTTCAGGCTTGGTAATTTCAGGCTTATTCCGCTTTAGAGAATCTTCCGTCTCCCGCCTCCTGTCATGTTTCATGTTGACCTCTGGAGAGAGAGGGTGGATGGGAAGGTGGGGCGAGAGAATTTTGGGTCTGAATCCTTTCTCAGCACGCCTGACATGGAGAAAGAAGGAGGGCGAGCAAACGGATAAAGGAGAACTCAGAACCAGAATGCTGGGGAAGAAAACCTGTCTGTGATTTAATAAAGATAATAATTATCTAAAGATTCAAATAAATACAAAGAAAAGATATCATTTTAAAAAGAGAAAAAATATCGAAGAAGAGTCATTTAAATAGTAACCATAAAAAAAAAGTTCAGGTTTATCCAGGTTCACACAGTGAAATAGTCCACGTTCATACAGGGAAACAGTCCAGGTTCATACAGACAAATAGTCCAGGTTCATACAGGGAAACAGTGCAGGTTCATACAGGGAAACAGCCCAGGTTTATACAGACAAATAGTCCAGGTTCATACAGGGAAAAAGCCCAGGTTCATACAGACAAATAGTCCAGGTTTACACAGTGAAACAGTCCAGGGTCATACACTGAAACAGTCCAGGTTCATACAGGGAAACAGTCCAGGTTCTTACAGTGAAACAGTCCAGGTTCATACAGTGAAACAGTCCAGGTTCTTACAGTGAAACAGTCCAGGTTCATACAGTGAGACAGTCCAGGTTCATACAGTGAAACAGTCCAGGTTCATACAGTGAAACAGTCCAGGTTCATACAGGGAAACAGTCCAGGTTCATACAGGGAAACAGTCCAGGTTCATACAGTGAAACAGTCCAGGTTCATACAGTGAAACAGTCCAGGTTCATACAGTGAGACAGTCCAGGTTCATACAGTGAAACAGTCCAGGTTCGTACAGGGAAACAGTCCAGGTTCATACAGTGAAACAGTCCAGGTTCATACATTGAAACTATTTTCCAGCCTGCAACCCCAAAACTTCCCTGACATTTCGCTTCCTTCCGTTGTGGATCCGCCCCCTTCCTCCCTAACGTACTCTGATCTGACACAAAGAAACATTTTCCGAGGCTCGTTTTCCTGGTTGTTGTGGCCCGCAGAGAGAAGATGAAGAGGAGGCAGAGCATATGTCAGGATTGATAGCGAGCTCATCTGAACACTTGATTTTCACACATTCTCGCTGCTTGTGTCGGTTTCCACCTCCGATGTCAAAGCGTTCGCAGGATCGCCATGAAACATGTCGGAATGGATAAAACTGATAAGCAGACTCAAAAAACGCCGTCCGCCCACACCTTCCTCGCCCGCTCCCTCCTGCTCGCTCCAGAAAGCCTCTAACGAGAGAGAGGGGCACCTTCAACTTTGACGAGGGACTCATCGGTGCGTCTGTACACAGAGACCCGGAGAAGATGTGGACATGGAGCAGGGGAAGAAAAATAATTGGCCACCCAGTCTGTGCTTCCGGCTGAAATCCCAGCACCAGCTCGACTCCCGCGCCTCCCGGCGTTTGACCTCCCTGCCCATGATTCAGGAAACCTACAACAAAAAAAAAAAACGCCTGCAGATTCCTGACGCTGATCCTGGAGTGAGCGACAGGCACCTCACCGAGAACGCTCCTGAATGGAGGGGGCGACGACTCAAGAGACGAGAAAGTTTCATTTGCATGCCATAAAAAAAAGGTAATTAATGTCACGTTTATTGAATCTGTGATCTAATAATAGATGAACTACTCGTCAGCCATAACTCTAAAACCACCTGCCTGACACACAACAAATGTGCATTTGCAGAGCTGGCGACACCCGACACCTTTCCATCCCATCCATTATTGTGTGTGCTCACCAGTCCAGACCAGGAACACCCAACAAGTCGTCCACTTCTGGAGATGGAGATGTTCCCGGCCAGGCTTCAAGCTATAACAACGTGTCACCAAAATCTCTCGTATCCCATCGTTTTTTCCTGCTGCTTGATAATATCCCGACTTCCGACCGTTGCTACGGTAACGACATAATCAATGTTATAGTGTTATAATGTTACGGCTGCTACCTTAGCGGTAAACATAAACAGAAGGAAAACCGTAATAAAGTTTTTATCTAGAAATATAATCAAAAATACACGATTGTTTTCCCACTTAATTTTCATTTTCAGATCCACATCTGGGTCCTCCAGCTTCTCCCTGATGATGGATCGCGTCGGCATCGGCAATTTGTTTCTATTAAGCCAAGTCGCAGTTTAAGGTTAGATAAAAGACAGTGATTAATTACAATTAATGGAAAGGTTAAATATTAATTGGAAGCCAGCTTTGGTTTCTTCGAACGTCAGACGGATCTTTGAGTTCCGGGGGAAGATCCGGTGGAACGGGATCCTCAAAGCTGCTTATTTCCTTTAAGACGTTTCCTAAAAACGGTCTTTCTGTACTGTAAAAAAAACACACATAAATATCGTATCGGTTCCCAGATGAAACAACTGTTCTCTTCCCTTCTTCTACATCGGAGAGATAAATGTTCCGGCTTATGCAAGTGGGCGGGGCTTGTTCACATAAAACAATTAAAAATCTTGTTTTAAATCTAAAACACTAAAAAGCTCATATTTGTCTAAAACTTCTTGTTTTATAGTTTCTTTCATTTTCACAGGAAATAATACGCCGGCTGCTTCCTGTTGAAAAACTTTCTCCATTCGTCTTAAAAGTACACTAAAATATTTTTTTTCTGAGAATGTAAGAAGTCGGACAAGGCCGGCGCCGAAACAGAACAGCGGCATGAAAATAGACCGTGAGAAGGACAGGAGCTTTGATTTACTAGACAACCTGTGTTCCAGCCCTCTCCCCTGCTCTGGAGGTCTGAGTGAAAGAATGAGATCGCAGGTACGAGCAGCAGAAATGAGATTCCTTCCTCTGGAGGCGGGGCTTCAGAGACGGAGCGAGGAGCTCAAACATCCGGCGGGACTCTGGGGAGGGGAGGCCAGAGACCTTCGTATCAAAAGGAGGCAGGTTGGGGTGAATCGGGCCTCCGATTAAGCTGCCCCCCCCAGAACCTATAAAGAACCCCTTTATAGGTTGTCTGGGTGTGTTAAACTAGAGGAGACCCCCGAGGTGGATTCGCTGGAAAGGTTACATATCTCAGCTGGCCGATGAATCCTCAGGATGAGCTGGAGAGTGTTGCTGGGCAGAAGGAAATAATACCCTGCTTGGCCTGGTACCACTATGACCGGACCCTGGATTGGTGGAAGAGGATGGATGGATGGATGGATGGATGCATGAATGGTTGGATTGGGGGATTGATGCATGGATGGATGGGTGGATGCAAGAATACATTAATGCATGGATGGATGCATGGATGGATGGATAGACAGTTGATGGATGGACGGATGGATGGATCAATGCATGAGTGGTTGGATGCATGGATGGAAGGATGACTTCATGAATGGTTTGAATCATGCATGGATGGATACATTGATAGATGGATGGATGGCTGGATGGATGGATCGATGCATGACTATATGAATGCAAGGATGGATGGATGGATGGATGGATCGATGCATGAGTGGTTGGATGCATGGATGGAAGGATGACATCAATGGTTTGAAGCATGCATGGATGGATGCATTGATAGATGGATGGGTGGATGGATGGATGCATGAATGGAACAATGCATGGATAAATGGATGAATGGATGGATGGATTGGATGCAGGTCTCCGTAGTCGTGTCCGACTTTAAAGTACGTGACGACGACGCTGGACACCAACGGATAGAACTCAAACTCAGATCTTTCAGAAACAGTGTTTACGTAATAGAAATGATAAAAAACAAAAGGTTTTCCAGAAGGATTGACATTTCCTCCTTAGAGACTTTTCTTTTCTAAACCCACCTACTGTCGTCAGCCGGGGGCTTTCTATGAAGCGAGGACTTACTAGGGCTACCGTCCCACAGCATCAAGTCGTCATCTGTCTCTTCTGACTCTTCCCTCAGGAGATCTGGGTTCTTCTCCACCCCCCTCCACCCCCCTCCACCCGTCAGGATATTCATCACCCCTCTGCTCGCATACAACGGAGCGCTCCTTGTCAAATGTCAAGGATTGTCGCCGCCCCCCCGTTGTGTTTGCTTCCTCCTGCCATTCCTTCTGTTTCAGACTGCTGGCGTTGGCGTCGCCTCCGGGCGAGCGGGCTTCTCGCGGGCCCGCCGTGATCCGTCCCGTCTTTGAGGTGCAGCTTTGACGGCACATTTGTTCAACATGACAGTGAGGGTTGCCCACCCTCAGGCAGACTTAAAGACGTCTGCACACGGATCACACTGTGCAGGCGCACGCCGTTTGTTTGTGTTAGCGCCGGCATGTATGAATCCACGATTCTACGGAATGTCTCATGAAGCCTCGGTTGTTTATCCTGCTCAGTCGGCGGGGTTTTCACAGACCCGGAGGAGATTGTCGACTCTGAGGGCATCCATGTACGGGATGAGGGAAGTTCCTTTACGTAGTGTATAGTCAACAAAAGCAAACTTTAAAAAAAAAAAAAAAGATCATTTCTTCTGTATACTGTAACAAAAATACATATAATTTACGGTAATATACCGGTAGATGTTGGCATTAAAAAAAGATTTAGCGTCGTCAACCTGATTACAGTAACAGAGTGAATTACATAAGATAACAGTAAATTACAATCGTTTCAGACTTTTAACTTTAGAATTTAACAGTATTTTACCGTATTTTTAATATCTTCTGTCTGTGGAAATGATGGTGCGCTCTTGCTAAATGGCTAAAGTTGGATTGCTACAAGTCTGTTTTTTACACAGAAATATTATTTCACGGTAATGACTTACTGGTGATATTATTTTTATTGTCGCTTTAATCTGAGACCAAAGATTTGTAAATTTACAGTACAATTCCGCATTTTCCAAACATTATGACCATAAATAGAGATTGATAGATAGAGAGAGTCGGATCTCCAACGGCATATATAATATACATTAAAAATAGTCCAATTAGTGAATATTATTTATGCCGTTGGAGATCGCAAATATATATGACAGTTTTTTTTATTTTTTACAACAATCTAAAAAAATGTAATAATTTACAGTAATATTATATACTTAACTATGTAACTGCAGACAATGGGACATTGTTTGTGTTATTCAATTAGTGACATAACGACTTGCACATGGTGACCATATAACTGGCAACCAGAGCTACTGTTTTTTATTTTTGTACCGTAAATTCTACGGGTTGTTTTTTTTACGGCGGGTTCATGGGGGCTGACATGTTTTCCTGATTATTATGGGCTTAAAGCACGATTTGCCATTATTTCTCCTCCCTGAATGCAGACTGGGAACCATCCATTAGTGGTTATCACACCAGTCACACCAGGAAGAAGGAGGCAATCTGCTTAGCCACACGGAGGGCAGGGAGGGGGGAGTTAGGGGGGTACGATGGACTACGAGAGGGAGGACCCCCCCCCCTCCTTCGCAGGGTTAAGAGAGGCAAGACATGCTCTATAGGGAAAATCACTCAGAGTCATTGTGCGGACTGAATCTGAAAGCGTTGCCGCTCCATCCATCTCTCTCCGCTGACACGATGTGTGCTGATACTCCGGAGCGACTGTGCATCACGCCTGTTTGTGTTGTGTGGCGGCGGAAAGAAAAGAAAGTAGGGAGGGGGGGGGGGGTGAAGAATCTTCAGAGCCTTAAGCCTTCCTTCCTGTCTCGTGAAATCCACGGCTCCCATGAATCACCATCGCTGCTGCTTTGGTTCAGATTACTTTTTTTCTTTTTTTTCTTCCACTGCTTCTCAGTTTATTCTCTTCATGCTGGAGGTCAATGAAAAATCACCAACAACTAGGAATTCACAATCAGTTTCCTCGGGGATAAATGTCACGCGGGATTACTCTTCATCCAAACACCAGTTGTGGCTCTTTCTGTAACTGTGTTTGCAGGTTAATATGAAATCCCTTCAACCAGATTCGATTTCTTCTAGCAGGAAAGTGAAGAGTTTAGTTCACTTCCCAGCTCATCAAAGTTTCCACAGGAATTGCATTTTGCTAATTTGCATAGATTTTCAGAATAGGCCTATGCTTTCATCCCAGACTGCATGGTTATATCCCCGAAAGGTCCCCAATCCCCTGCGTTGTAAATTCAATCTCCCTGATGGATCTCCTCAAATGAAATGTGACGTTATGTCCACGTTATTTCATGTGAAAAAGTCTCAAATATGAACTATTGTACGAGATAGATCTCCGCGGGTCAGTTCATATATCACATATCACATGTTTGTATGTTTTTCATAGAAAAAATACCCCTAGCTAGTAAAATATGAACTATTTAGGTAAAATGCGATGTATACAAGATAGATTCCTTCCGGTACAAGCTGATGAAGTTTGGAGATAAAGCTCCCCCTAGTGTTTGAGATATATAATCGATCTTTCTCAAAATCAATGAAGTTCTTCCTTGCACTGACATCCACGGGGGCATGAAATTAGAAAAGCGATCCATTATATACTTTTAGAGTTCTGTCTAGGAAAATCTGTTTTTTCATTCAAAAAAAAAGAAATGAAGCTCCCCCTAGTGAGTAAAATACGAACTACTATAGTATAGTATGTTATTTCACAATCTTACAAGTCGCCTCAAGTCGATACAAAGGCACCAAATTTGGACTAAATCCGACAAACCATTAGGAAGTTATGTGCGAAAACCTGTGTTTTGGGTAAAAAGAACCCCTAGTGAGCGAAATATGAATTATTAAAGTAAAACGTGATTTATGCAAGATATATCTCCTCCTTTACACCGAATTTGGACATTATGAAAATATACAACCGATCTATCCAAAAATCCATCCAGTTCTTGCCCGTACTAAGGTCTATTGGGTATAAAAGTAGAAAATGATCCATGAAATAGCCACCAACCACCAACCAAGTGGCCCCTAAATGGAACCATATAGTATCTGGTCTCAGTCCTGGAGGCTAAAGGATCTCAACATATTCACAAACTTTAAATAGATTATTTGGAACCCTGCTCAAAATGAATATGCAAATTAGAACACAGTCCAAAGTCCTGATGGCTTAGAAAAGACTAACCTGTCAAAACCTTTTTTAATGACTAAAACTGGGTACTTTAGTCTTGTCCTGAGTCAGAACCGAGTGTTTGACTATAAAGAAACAGGATAATGTTTAAATGTGATAAATGTGATTGAAAAAAACCTTTCCAGGACATTTGACACAAGACTTAGACTACATTCGAAGAATATCCGACCAAATGAACACTGTTTGTTTTTTCAGCCCCATTAGCAGCATGGCGCTACAGATGGCAGTGGTTAGCTAGTGGGTGGGTTGGTTGTTCCAGCTCTTTGATCCAGACCAAAATATCTCAGCAACTAATGGATGGATCTCCATGAAATGTAACACAGATGGTCCACAAGATAAAACTTTAATTTTAGTGATCCAACACTTCTCCTCTTGCAGCACCGTGAAGAAGCCGCTTGTGTTTTTTTTTTGTGTTGGATGTCTTAACGAGTATCGAGTGGATTAGCATGAAATGAATTGTAGGATGAATTTTCATGTTTTCATTTTTAGTCTGTCAGAATACAATTTAAATATGATACAAAAAATCAGACACATAACTGCTGATTTGTTTATTGATAGTATTCTAACTGTGATAAAAGAATGCAATAATAATAACTTTAATCATGCACGGTTAAAGTTAGCATTTTAGCATCGTGTTAGCATTCTGATGTTAGCACTTAACAAATCTCTGCACAGTCTCACACAGCCAATATCATGACTTAAGCCTTTGTTTTAGTTTTGTGGGGAAAAAAAGAAGCATTTTGCCATGAAAAATGTATTTTCTCATTTAGATACAGTGTTGATGAAGAGGTTCTGCATAACCTTTACGATTTAGGACACATTTAGAACCTTTAACAGGCTGCAGATGAAAAAACAACGGCTGGAGCGCGGCTGGAAAACCCGGCTGCCTTTTCAGTTTTTTCCTCCAACCTTTTCTCCACCTTGCCAGCGGCAGTTAATTTCCCCTTAATCTGCAGGCAGGTCAGGGTAGAACAGGGCAACAAAGAAACTGGATAAAGATAGGGCTGATTGCGCGCCGGACCCTCATTTCCTTTTTAGAGACTGTGGAGAGGAGTCAATTATAAAGTTAAATAACTAAACTCTGAAAAAGTTACCACCACTTAAATCGATTGCGTGAACTTTCCATTGTTTTTAGATGAGTTTCCAGAGGTATCATAATTGCCTTTGTAATATTGGGCGCCTCTCGTGAAAGCCCGTCACATTAATCAAGTCGTGCTGGTGGTGGTGGTGGTGATGGTGAGGTAGATGAGATGACGGGGACAATAAGTGGTGCGCTTCATTACGAGATGGCGGACGGGGGAACGTGTCGTCCGATCTTAGTTCCCGACTATTAAAGGTTTATGACACCGAGCCCCAGTGAAAAACCAGGAGTATTCAGGTATTCTGTGGAGGTCATCCCTCGGTGTCATTCTCACATGTCTCGCAAATTTCAAGCAGGTGTTAAGATTAAAAAAAAAAAAAAAAAAAAAAAAAAAAAGTTGGAATTAAGGGTAAAAAAAAAAGAGGAGCTTCCTCAGGAACATGACAGATCTAATTTGTAAGCGCGGATGAAAATTGGGCAGTGGGGGAAAACAAACGACGGTGACATGGGCCGATGGCAACAATTCGTCAGGGGAAGATTGAGGAGCCGGTCTGGAGATCACATCTCCATAAATCATGTTGACAATTGACTTGAGCGCAGGAGGAGGAGTTCTCTCGTAAAGTCGGGCCCGGCAGACGCTGTTGTAGGACGTGTCGCTCCATCTGCCCGCAAACAGAGGGACAGCTTGATGCATTGACGATGACCCGTGATGGCTGACTGAATCCCTGTCTGCACTCTCATTCAAAGATGTAATTGGGGAATTGTTTTTTTTGCCTGCTGTGCTGTCATGGCGCCGTTACTCCTGTCTTTCCGTGGCGTCTTTTCCGACCTTCGCTTCCGGAACGAGCCGTCTAATCCGTTCTAATGAATAATGAATAATTAATTTCTTTTATAAAGGTTATAAAGTAGTTTATATCCCCGAAAAGACTCTGTTCCCCTGCGTTGTACAACCGATTCCCCTAATGGAGGTCCTCGAATGAAATGTGACGTTACGTCTGTAAAAAGAGTTTTTCATGGAAATGCTCCCCCTAGTGAGTAAAATAGGAATTTTAACTTTGGAGTTCTTTCATATGAACCACATTTGAACTAAATTGGACCGACGGTTGAGAAATTATGGCCCAAAAACGTTTGGAGGTAAAGCTCCCCCTAGTGTCACAAATCTACAATCAACCTTTCCCAAAATCAATCAAGTTCTTCCTCACACTAAGATCTATGAGTGCGTCCGATATTTATTAACTAGTATCGTAATTATTTTTTGTTTATTCAACTTGTGCCAATTGAGGCAAAACAACTTTTCCAACCCATTAAATCGTACCTAAACCTTCACCTTTAGGTCCATTGATTATTTGTTGTGCTTATTTATTCAATTATAAGACCCTGAGCTCCATGGATCTCAAATAAAGTCTAATGAATGGATGTGAAAACATCAAGTCTTACCAGCGTTTGGATAAAGATACATTTACCACACCCCAAACCCCTGGAGATACTGAAAATGCCAATTGAGCTTCTCCAGATGACATGAAATCAAAGTAAATCTGCTCTTCTGGCTATTATAAGTGTCTTCCTCCTCCTCTATCTGCCCCGATCTCTTCATCCGCTCACCGGGTCCGGTTCTCCACGGATCCTTTGCCTCCGAGTTCTCCATGTCGTAATGCGGGGGGAGGGAAGAAAGTAGGTGAATGAGGCACTAATGGGGATGATATTTCAGAATCATCTATGTTAGTGTCTGCGTAATAAGACTCACAACCTGTTGGCAGGATGTAGCATGTAGAATTAGAGAGTTAATATCCAGGATTACTTCATTAAAGGCAACAGTAATGGGATTACATTAGGATCTCTAATGCATTACTTGGAAACAGGCTGACTCAATGCAACATCGCTTTTTTACATTTCTCTCTGTTTTTCGTCCCGATACTTTTACTTCACAGTATTAACGCTGCTTTCCATCAAACGATACGACAACAAGGCCGGTTTACGGTAATGACACATTACCTGAAAGAATCCACAATCTGACAGCGATAACAGTTTGTAGAAATAACACCAGTTTGCGTCAACAGTACCATTTTACGGCAATGATACCGCTTAAAGGCCTCAAAGTCACTCTACGGCAATCAAACGGCAACTTTATGACGTTGACATGACTTTACTGCAACAAAACCAGTTTACGGTAATGAACACATTACCTGAAAGATTCCACAATCTGCCAGGGTTGACAGTTCATAGAAAATGATGTGATATATCTCCAAAGGTGTGACGCATCTGGGTCCGATCACCATCTCCCCGAAGACACTGAACTTCTGGACACGGACTAACCAAGAACCCCATCAGTATCATTTGGAGGCGCACAGGTGAGCGTCCGAAGAGGCGGACCTGTGTGTGAGTGTCTCCCTCAGGCTGAGGGTCGTGTTTATACGGCCTTCACCGTTGTGTTGATTCAACCGTAGAACAGATGACAGACTCAAAATCCACAGCCTGAAACTCAGCAGGCTTCCACCTCACCGCCCCCCCCCCCCCCCCCCCGCCCCCCCCCCCCCACCCCCCCACCCCCCCAGCTTTGTTTACATACTTCTGTCTCCGTTTCTCACTCGTTCTCTTTCCTGGTCGGAGAAAACACACACGCTCAAGCACATTCTCTCACTTTTTAGTTTTCAGACAGTAATCGTGATTCTCCCACCGGGCAGAACGCCACTCGCCAAAGCTGCGACTGATTGTTTCAAAAACCCGTAGTAATCACACACACACACACACACACACACCAAAAACAAAAAAAGATTCTGCGCTTTATGGCGAGAGTCCATGTAGGAGAA
Source organism: Lophius americanus (assembly GCA_037951165.1). Taxonomy (NCBI): domain Eukaryota; kingdom Metazoa; phylum Chordata; class Actinopteri; order Lophiiformes; family Lophiidae; genus Lophius; species Lophius americanus. The sequence goes on along the minus strand of JBBDHG010000271.1, from coordinate 15,910 downwards.
AGGAATAAACCGCAGCTGCTCCCGGAGAGAAGTCTGTCACGTCAGCGCCTCTAATAAACACCCGGCCGTAGAAACCAATCTGTCCGCCAAACGCCAAACCTGTAAATCTGTCAGCGTTGACAAGAAGCGATAGGAAGTCCGCTGAGCGGGTGGCAAATCTGGGCTCTGAGGGGTTTGGACCCGCTCGCTTTAAGAACCTCCTAACAAAAGGAAATGGGAAATTACAGTTATTAACGCAGCATTTGTTCATCTGGCCGGAAGCGACTGAACGTTTTGGATGCGCTCATTTCCTCGATTGTATCTGATCTTTGAAATAATATGTCGTCATCCGCAGGAAGTTCATCCTGAGACCCACCCTGCTCTCTTTTATTCATGCCCCCCTCCTAAGATGCCGTGATCCGCAAGATAATCCCGAGCGGAGTGGCGTCTGACAGCATTTTTCCAGCCTTCTGAAGCATCATACAGAGAAAACACATTTGAAGGCAGATACCAATTTCCCAGACAACAGCGCATTCAGTCGAGCGCAATGTCACGCAGCCGCGGGACGCCGCCGCCGCGCCGCGGGGGCCTCCGATTCTTCTCGCTTGTTGCTCACGTGTAAGCCGCAGCGCTTCCATACATATTCTGGGATGTTTCAGCAATTACATGTCCGATGGCGACTCCTGCGTGCAACAAAACAAAACAAAAAAAGGGGGGGGGAAATATGACTTGCAAAAGTTCTGAAAATCTCATTCCGGGTGACGGAAAAGGTGCGATTTTCTTTTTAATTAATCATCTGTTGTTTAACCAGAAGGGGGGGGGGGGATTGAAACAATTACATCCCCGTCGAAAAGATGTAAAACAAGTTAATTCTGCTCCTGCCAGCAATCCTCATCTGCCTTGAAACACATCCAAAGAGAGGGAACCGAGGCGCATCCATTATGGATGCATTCCCATTCTTGCCAGCGCACCGCACCGCCTCTCATCTCCCTGCTCTTAATTCCTGTCTGGCTCTTCAATTATTTAAAAGTAGAACTTGAGGATGGAAGTGACTGCAAACACGGATCCCCGGGCACGCTCCACGAGGCCGGCCGGGATGTCGTACAAGACAGGCACTTACTGAAACACATGGCCACCAGAGCTCGCCACCGAAGTTAAGGATGGGAGCCAGAGTTCTGTTCTGGTGCGTCCCGGAGCGACTCCAAACTCCAGGTTTTTTGGAGCTTGGATGCGAAAGGTAAAGCGTAAAAGGGTAATTTAAACGAGTAAAACATACATTTCCATACGGTGGAGACCAAAAACGGAGCTAAAAATGCAAAAGTATATTGTTTTTATATTCCTTAGGTTGACCGATGTCGCTGTTAGAAAAATGTTTTCAACCAAAACAAATGATTTCACCTGGAAACACTTAATTAAATCATAAAAAAGTTAGGCTCTTAGACTAATTTCCATTATGTAACTACTCAAAGTAATTCCTTGAGGTAATTACAGTTTTCTTTAAAAAAACATTATTCCACACTTATACCTTCATAAAAGCTAAAATATGAAACAATAAATAAATGTTTGTCTATAATAAGTGCACAAATCGGAGATAATTTGATTACTTCTGTGTTTCAAGATAAATTACAGAATATTATTATGTATGAAAACATTCTTTTTTTTACTAAATCATATCCCTTGGATGGTTAATTAAGCAACTTTGTGCTAACTCGTTAGCCGTGTATTAGTTTGAGAAGATGAGCTGTGATTGGCCCGATACGACTCCATCATCCTACCGGAGATCCGTAATGACTGCGAAGTACCAAACAGACTTATCTTCATCATCTTCTTTCTCATGACAAGTCTTGAACATGTCACCGCTGTTTCAAAAGACATTTGCTGTGCGATGGCGCCACAGTCACCAGTTTTAACCAGATATTAAACTCACTGTGTTCCCCACGATCTTTCGGAATCATACTGTATCTTTACGATGTAGGTTCCACTCTGTTATTTCTATCATCTTCCTGAATGCTTTCCATATTATGTGGCATTTGTAAAAAAATAAAAGTTCCTGTGAGGACAGCTGCACAGAGGAACCACTAAGAACGGCTGTTGGACTCTCTTCATACTCGACAGTGTGATTATTGTGCATGTGATTACACAGATTGGTGGTGTTACCTTCAGGCGTTCGGAGTGTTGACTTCTTTTTGATTGGTATCATCTGCACTGGAGATAACTGTGTCTGACGGACAAAACATTCTTTCAGTTATACATTTGTACGGTCAGAACCGGTCCGTTCCCTCAGCGATTGCATCCAAGCCACTCTGCATGCACTGAATGCACTGGTTGGAGCGGGTGGAGCAACGTGACTGAACATGATGTGTTCAGGGACCAATCATAAGGACACACTGGGTAAAGATCTTGTCAAATTTTATCCGTCAATCTTTGATTATTTTTGATTAAATCGCTCTGCCCTACTTGTTTCTTTGAAAGAGAAGTGAGAGTGAAACGCAATAATACGATAAACTCAAGCTGGTAAGTTTAAAGCATGGAAGGACACAACGAGGGACACAGAATACATTGACGTGTTTACAACGACACAAACCGCTTCAAAGTGCAGAAACATCAAATAAAATGATGCAAACGGCTGAAAGAAGAGGGAATGCGAGACTCTATACGAATGCTGCTCTGTCTCACCGAGCGTAAGTGTGGTGCTGTTAGCTAGCTAAGTCCTGATTGTTATCATTATACGTACATAGAGTGACCTACACTGCAAAAACCTTTAAATGTCACCAATCAAAGTATCTCATTGCACTTGTTTAAGACACAACCGCATGAACGGGAATGTTTCAGTGAATATCTTTAAATGTGAATATCTTCAGGTAACGTAAAGATATGTTTTATCTTGAAATACTTGAATTTCATTGTTTTATCCTACGTCAAGTATGTGGCTGACTTATATGTCACTATTATACAACTTGTATTTAGTTAAATGCATCTGATGTGTTATTACATTGTCGTAACATGGTAACACAAACAAAATCTCGTTTTGAGATACAAATATTCATTGTTGGGCATTATTGGTTCGTCCTGGGTCATACCACCTAATCCTGCTCTAACTTAATTAACCGGCTAATTTCACGACCTTCTCTATATAAACATCCCGTCTTATTTGAAGAAATATTTTCTACGCTAATTTTCACTTTTTTCTATTTTCTTACTTATATCAAGCTATAAAATCTGTGTATTCTTAATTTTTTTATCTACTTCCTTTCGATGGCGAGTGTTTTTCCGGTGCGTCCAATCATTTACACTCTTCTAAATGGAATCAGTCTGGATTTTGATCTGTGCGTCTAGACGACCTCTCACCGGCAAATCAACAAACAAAACATGCTTACCGGGAACTAGTAATTGATTCTGCTTCGTGTATTCCATGAGTTGGATTTCATGGCCACCGCAAGAGACATTAAGATCTCGTTGGGAGACACGCAATACCTTGAAAGCGAGAGGAGGAGGAACTGATTCACCAGGCTAACCGGGAATTCATTCCTGCAGACAGCCGCTACTGAACCCTGCTGTGGTTATTCCCTCGCCTCGCTCCTCCTCCTCTGCATCTTCCATTCCCTCTCATCTACCGCTCCGCAGCTGAAGAACAGGTAATGTGACACAGGTGATGGGATTTCAAAGGGAAGGGGGCGCGGCGGTGAGGAAGAGCCTGTTTTGAGGAGGAGGCAGGGGGGGTTGGGGGGCATGGCTGCGGTTGAGGGGTGGATCTCGTTTGAACCGAGGAAAGATTGAGATCAAAAGGTTCATCTGTGTTTGTGTAGACAGCGCATGCAAGGGGTGGGTGGGGGGGTTAACGGCGGGTGCCCCACCCCACCACTCCCACCCCTCACCACGACAAGGCGTCGGTGATGTCGGCCCCATCAAACAGCACGCACCAACCCACGGGACGACGGCTTAGCCGGAGCAAATGAAAGGTTCTGACGGGAGCTGCTTCACCGGGTCGAATTTTTATTCTGGGCTTTTTTTTTTTAATCTGCTAATCCAGAGGAAAGTTCTTGTTTCCGTGCAGCTGAATGTCACATCCAGCAGGGGGGGGGGGGGGGGTATTGGGAAGTAGTAGAATGGAGGTATCCAGTTTCTTCTCCTGCAAAGCTTTAAAGTAGAAATATCCTGAATGTAGTTTTCCATGACGACCTCTCCTAACGTAGAATGATCCACTTCCACATTGTGTGTCATCCTGATTACATGGGCCGATGAAGAGGAAGATAAAGATAAAGATCTAGCTTAACCTTTTTAAAAACAACAACTATGCTTTGTCATAATATCCTAATCTCCCGCTGAAGATTTTAACTGTTAAATGGATCATTTTGTGATTTTATGCTCTACAGCCCTCAGTGCGAGGAAGAACAGGATTGATTTAAGGAATGGTTGGTTGTATATCTCCGACTCTGGGGGGGGCTTTACCACTAAACTTTTTCGAACCAATAATTCATCAACTGTCCATCCGATTTAGTCCAAAATTCGTGAAAATGAATCGATCGGGGAGATCCGATATGTCGTGTTTTACGTTAACACTCATTTTATCCTTTATTTTTTACCGTGTTGAGGACATGCTAAAACCTCCCTATGGGCGGAATTTCATGCAAATAATTTACAAGTTAGACTCAAACATTCATAAGTTAGTTAAGGTTACTATTAAAAGCAATTTCAGATAAAAATGTTTTTACAGTGCATTATCAGACCCCGAAAGTATAAAAAAAAGTTAAATTGTCTTTGAATCTCCTTCAAAATGAAGTTTGTATGTCCAACTTAGATTTTAGACCAATTAATACTTTATTAATTTAACTCTGTGTTACCAATGAACAACTTCACTATAAAAAAAAGTGTTTCGTTTCTCCTCCTGAGCAAACGGCAGAAGACAAACAGATGCGAGGCGTCTCCCATCTCACGACGTCGTCGTTGTCTGCGTGACTCGAGCTCCAATCCATCCGTCGCTTCAGGATATGGGAGAAGAAATGACCTCATGTGAGAACGCCTTTCCGGCCAATCAGAGAGGGGGCTCTATCTCACGTCCACGAAGAGTCTTCTGGGGGAACCGAACCCCCGTCAGATAGCGGCCGCGGCCTGATGCATCGACATTCCCGCGCGGCTGCGGATGCTGCGGGTGATAGCACAGAGCCATTCGTGTGACGCGCGTGAGGCGTTTGTGCGTACGAGCACGGCCGGCGCTCGCCACTTCATCTGCTTCCCTGTCATCCGCCATCGGCCCGTAACGCCGGACAAACCACACCTGCTGGGATGGATCAGATACCGGACGCTAATGGATTGGAGCTAGGCGAGGAGAGTGAGGTCATATTTCATGACACACACACACACACACACACACAATAAGAAGTGTCACATCTAACCCGGTCATGAAGGCTGAGGGAGGAGGAACCAGCTGAGGGGTTGGTGCTGCAGAACACAAACGATCCCAGGAAATACATATTACATCTACTTTTCAAATGTAATGGGAAGTCTGGCCGTGAGCCACGGAGGCACAGATCGCTCTTTTGTCAAGAGGCCATTTTTAAAAAGCTCTACGTTTTCAATCACCGCCGCCGCCGCCGCCGCCGCCGCCGCCGCCGCCGCCGCCGCCGCCGCCGCCGCCGCCGCCTCCTCCTGCTGCAGATTTCTTTTTGTCCCGGATTCCTCTCCTAAATGATTTACCTCCAAAACATCTTTGGCCCGCTCCGCTTCAAACTTCGGGGGCCAATATTTACAACGTCGGATGCGTTTTGGATTTATCCGTGAGCAGTAAAATATTTTAGAGCCCCCATTACTTTTGAGGACAAGTTTTTAACGCCGCTCGGAGGGGAACCCGCGCCAGAATGCCTTCCAGTTGTTTCGTATTTTCTTGCTCAATATTCAACTATTCTTACAGTTCGGAAACTAAAAGATCCAAGATCCAGGGATGTTTATTTTGCATGTGCTGTATAAGGATGAAGAGGTGGGTTAGGGGGGGTCGAACGGACTCGTCATCGTCGCTGCCGCCTCTCCACCGCCACAGATCTTTACTGTTTACGCGATAACTCAGAAATGATTTCATCGATCATTTTCAAACGTTATACCGACATAGACCTTAGCGTGAGGAAGAACTGGAGTTATTTTGGGAAAGGTTGGTTGTATATTAACGACACTAGGGGGAGTTTTATCTCCAAAAATGTTTGATTTTTTTTGTAACTTCTAAGCCACGTGCCGCTTTAGTCCAAATGTGTCGGATATAAATCGACTGAAGGAGGAAATCTGTCCTCCAAACATAATTTATACAGCAGTGTCCTGAATCCATTTCACCTTTAAAACAAAGTCATCTCTCTGAAAATGAAATGTTAACCTCATAAACGTTAGAGGTGAGACACATCTTCCTCTTCCGATATATTCTAACGGATAAAATTGAATTGTTTTCATAATCGTAAGATTTATGCGGATTCTAGGTTTAAATTCAGGTTCAATATAGGATTATTTCCATGAAATCAAACAGATGCAAAGATTCATTTTCTTTTGGGGGTGTATGTTATGTCTGTGTAGTTGAATGATTCACCTCTGTTACTCCCTCGCGGAAGACATGGACAAAGAAGATGCGTCCTATAGGCGTTTGGACCTCGGGTCTCCTTCGGATCAGTTATGATCATTTGGACCAATACGTGACGACAAATTCAGTTGAGATTACCGAAAAAGATTGCCGGTTCTGATCCGAAGAGATGCTGCGTCGTCCAGAAAGCTGATGGATCTGCGGCTCAGACTTATGGCAGCACATCCTCTCCGTCGCTTGGAGAGAGAAAATTTGACTGGAGCTCGCAGACTCTGCGGACTATAACTCTCCCCCAACTGAGCCCGGCTCTATGCAGCCAGAACACACCGGCGAGTCTTGGGTCGCATCTTTCTTTTTCTTGGAGGTGGTTTGGGTGGGAGGGCAATAAAACATAATCACTGTCTGCTAGAACCAAGGTCAGACCGCATCCCTCATGCCATGTGATGATGAGTTCGGCCTTGACTGAAGGTCGATTAGCTGTTGATTTTTCGGCTCGGATTGTTAAAGAATTGAAGAGTTGATGTTTGGTCACGATCAGCAGATCGTGGTTTGCGTTTAGATTTTCGTGTTTGCTTTTTTTTCTCCCTCCGGTTCTCTAATCCAGATTGTGATGACAGAGCGGGTCGGGTGTTTGAACAGGTTGACAGTGAACACCTACGCTGGTGCTCACCTGCTCGGAGCTACGAGACTTTGACGTCACCGCGTTTACTTTGAGTCCCACTGCAGAGCCCCTCGCGGCTCACGCCAGCTCTGGGGTCAAGCATGAGGCTTTCTGGGTATTCTATCCCCAAATATTGGCCAGTATTATGGAACCTCATGCCGCCATCGCAATTTAATGGATCTTCACGGATCATTTTCAAATTTCATACCCGCATACACCTTAGTACGAGGAAGAACTGGATCGATTTCGGGAAAGGTCGGTTGTATATTTCCAACGGAGCTCTTGAAGAAAATGTGTTTTTTCAAACATTTCTTTCGCAATCGTTGGTCTAATTTATTCCCAATTTGTTGCTCGTACATCTGTCTTTTATACGTAATATTTCACTCCAGTAGTTCATTTTTTCTCACTATGGTAAGCTCTTTGTTCCCCAATAAAACACTGTTTTTCAGCCATTACTTATAATAATAAGTAATGTATATTATATTAATTTATAACCGTTAGTCCAATTCTGGTTATTATCTAGATCTCGTATCTCGTATGTATCATATTTTACTCTTATATATCATATTTTACACTTACTTGTCATATTTTACACACTACTCATTACTTGTTTCTATGAAAAACTTTTTTTAATCAAACCGGGATATTATAAACATAATCTGAAGCTCTTGGAACGAAGCCTACAAACTGGTTGATGCTGAAAACTTCGAGCTGCGGCGACGATTGTCCACTAGTGTGAGCTGCAACAACTTCCTGTGTCTTTGTTTGCTTGTTGAAGCTCTCTCGTAAATGTACGCAACGCTGCTCACGCTTTCAGCTCCACCCCCACACCGCTCTGATTGGAGGGGTTTTCATGAAGTTGCTCATTACTCCCCAGCATCTCTCTTTCGGCACGTTTGCTGGGAGTGATGAGGTTGGAGCCGAGATGTTGAGCAATTCAGCCGACTCAGCAAAACGGAGGAACTCTTTGGCATTTGGACATTATGAAAAGACTTTGTCTCTCAGGAGCGAGAAACCAGGCGAATACCGAAGCCAAACCTTAAAAAAAGAAAAATGAAAAAGGTTGCCTCAAACAGCCACTCATATAGGAAAAATCTACGATGACAGTAAAGCCCTTCAAAACTCCTATTAAGGCACCAAACAGGAAGTGACCAACACTCCTTAAATGCTGCGTGGGGTCACTTTTGGCTGCGGTATGACGGCTGGGTACCGTTACTTTAGACAACTCTATTTAAGGAAAGAAAGCTTGATAGAAAGAGAACGAGAGAAGAAAGTGAACGACCAATAATGATGGCGGAGAAGAAACATGGTCTACAGCAGGTGACCGGTTCCATCACTCTTATCAGCAGGATGCCGCTACTCTGCCAGAAATAGAGGATATTTACAACCCGCATGGTTATATTTTATCAAAAGAGGATATAACGTCTGGACGGCTAGAGAATCAGTGCCTTAATCAACACTTCCTGTCACTTTCACAACTGGTAGGATGGAAGATGGGCTTCTTTGAGCCGCCCCCCCCCCCCCTTTAGTCTGTGACTCGATGAGACATTCGTGTTCTGGAACTTTACGTTTACCCGCCTTGAATTTCAAACAGCCAAAGATGTACACTGCAAAAACTCAAAATATTACGAAGAGTATTTGTCTTATTTTATAGTCGAAATTTTTTATTGCACTTGATTCAAGACGCAAATGCTGAACAAGTAACATTTTAACGATATATAAGGACTTATATAAACAATTTATATAAATAATATATAAGACAATGACTCTTGAAAATATCTAAAATGCTCAAAGTTACTATTTCTAGACAATTTCTTCTTAAAATGCTTAATATTATTTCAAACTCATAGAGGACTTAAATCTAGAACGGTGTCACTACGAAATAGAAAGAAACTTTATAAATCCCCACAGGGGAAATGTTTGAGGTGGTTAAGGGGTTTTAAGAATAAAACAAACAAAAAAAAGAAAAAAAATGCACAAATTACAATAAAAACAAAACAAAGAAAAGAATCTTTGTTTGCAAAATTGCGATTCTGAGCCACAAAACTTCCTCATATTAGTTAATTAATTTTCACCTGGTCTAATGACCAGGTAAAATGAATTATTTTACTTATTACAAGCTGAAAACTCCTTGTATTAATGATTTTTCTGCTAAGTTCTAACCAAATTTCATCTTGACTGCTGCTCAAGTTCTTTGCTCATGAATTCCCCTCTAGTGTAATGAGGTTAAAGTAACCTGACAGAACATCACCATGACAACAATCAGGGCCCAACTTTCCCAGAATGCTCTCCTGTCCTTTTGCGGACCACCGAGACAACATCATCCTTCGCATCGGCTTCATTCAGGAATTCAAAACTCTCTCACTTTGCCTTGAACGCCCCAATTCATCCCTCTCAAATCCTGGGCAGAGGAGCGTCAGAAGGACTGGGGACAATCAATTAAAATTAATTTCATCAGAGATGAGGTGTGTTTTTTTTTTTCAGACTCCAGGCAGCGCTCATTACTTCCAACAGATTCATCGCCTGAGAGTCAGACCCAGAATAAAAAGAAGAAGAAGAAGAAGAAGAAGAAGTGAAAACATGATTGCTTTCTTCAACCCAAGAGGGGATGGCAATATCTCTCTTCCTGAGCTCAGAGGGAGTTTCGGCAGCGGCTTAATGAAATGAAAACCTGCAACTTCTGGTGCATGATCGGGCGCCGGCATGGACTTGTGTGCGTGCGGGAGCGACACACACCGGTGAACGCTATTATTCTGTATTCACACTGAGGGGAAAAAGGGGAAGTGTTGCCTGTGTTTAAAAATGCAGAACGCCACGGGAATGGACTTATTACTTTCTGTGGGTGTTCAAGGTTGTGCCGTTGGTTTAGCGGCGTTTGAGCTGACTGTTAGCATTACTGCTGCATTTTTAGCTGCCTGAGTCCATCGCTCTACCCAGCGTCGTCTTCTGCTCACGGGGATGAAGGTGGTGAGTCCCGGATTAGACGGACAGGTGAGTCCTGGGTGAGACGGACAGGTGAGTCTATGAATAAATATAAGAGATGTATGATAAAAAAAATATCATGAATACACCAGGCAAACGATTTTAACTTCTACATCATGACATTATTCATTATTATATGTCCGAAAAGCATTCGCCGCTCCATCCACTGCTCTATCTGCTGCCCCATCCACTGCTGCATTCACTGCTCTATCTGCTGCCCCATCCAATGCTGCATTCACTGCTCTATCTGCTGCTCTTCTATCCGCTGCTCTTCTATCCGCTGCTCTTCTATCCGCTGCTCTTCTATCCGCTGCTCTTCTATCCGCTGCTGCTCTATCCACTGCTGCATTCACTGCTCTATCTGCTGCTCCATCCACTGCTGCTCTATCCGCTGCTGCTCTATCCGCTGCTGCATATGTCGCTCACCGCAGATTGTTTTGTCAACGCGATGACTCATAAATGGTATCATGGATTGTTTTCAGGTTTGATTCCCACATTGCTCTTACTTTGAGGAATAAGTGGCCTGATTTTGGCAAAGGTGTGTTATATATTTTGAACACTAGGGGCAGCTTTATCTACAAATATTTTCAGGCCGTAATTCCGCAACTGATTTAAGAATTGAGTCTAAATTTGGTGCATATGAATCGACTCGAGGAGGTCTATCTTTTAAATGTCATATTTTAATCTATTAGGTCATATTTTATTCACTAGGGGGAGCTCTTTTAAGAAAAAACGGTCTTCTAGTAATAATTCAAAAACTATTTAAGGGATCATTTACAGATTTTAGATCCACATAGACGTCAGTGAGGGAAAGAACTGGATTGATTTGGGGGAATGCCGATTTTATATTTTCGATACCACCTCCAAAACTCTTTTGGTTCAATTTAATTCAAATTTGGTGGAATCGACTTCAGGATATCTAAAATCCATCGTGTTTTTACGCCATCAGTTCATATTTTACCCACTTTTTCTCAACCTTTAGTCCCTTATAAACCAATTTGGTGAATATGAATGGACTCGAGGATATCTATCTTCTATATATATATATATATATATATATATATATATATATGTCGTTTGGTGACGACAGCGTAGACCTTATTATTCGGTTAAAATAGATCCTTGAAAGCCGGATGTGCCGTGAAAACGCTCCTTACTCTCCCTCTCAATTATTCTCCTATCTCCTAATTACAACAAAAGATCAAAAGATCTTGTTATTATGACTTCAGGATCCCATACTAATGAGCAAACATCATAATTATGGGATCATAATCTCCTAATGGACAAAAAGTTGAGGTCGCCTCGTTATCGGTTGCCGATAACCCCGGTTACGGAATGAATCAGTCGTACGCCTCCGACACATCGGAGACGTCAGGAAGTATTAACGTTATTTAATATAGGCAGCAGGGGGGGGGGGGGGTCAATCCTGCAGAAACAGTTCAACCAACATGGGGGATACATGCGTGATACAAAAAGGAATCCTTCACAGCTTCCTCATCTCCTCCCAACATTCACACTTCATAGTTTATTCTGGACCAAATCTGCTGGGGTGAAAAAAAGGCCAGACAAAAGAGCCAGACGTCTGTTTTCACAGTAAGAGGCACACTGTCAAAACTAAAACCCAAGTACGATGAAATATCTTACGTAAAGGTCAAATCGTAAAGGTCAAATGTGGTCAAATTTTTTCCTTAATGTGCTTTTATCTACTCAGGATTTTATGTTTCATGCGTTTTGGTTCTTAATTACCCTATTAAGAAAATTAAAACATGTTTCTGCTTCCCTAAGTCTTTTTTATTTCATCAAAAAGGAAAAGTACAAAACTTCTTTGTCCAAGTTTTAGTTCAAGTATCCTTTCCTTTTCACGTGTATTCCGACATTAAATATTTCACTGATGAGCTTTTATGTTTTTGGTGTGGTCATACTTTGATTTCATTCTTTTTTACAGAGGGTTCTGACCATGTGAGTTCTTTGAGACCAGATCTTTTTTTTAAAATTTGTTTTAAAAAATCTTGCCAAGTCAAATTCTCCTGTTGTTTTGTTTATTTTAATAAATACAGCTTTTCTTGTCTTTGAAAGCTGATTTTTTACAGTGTAGTCTTGATCAAACAGCCATGATTCAAGGTCGTACAATCTGTGTTTTGCCCCCTCTAGTGGAAATAGGTGGTAATTTGCAAACGAAATCCCTCTCTGAGGGTCAAAAACCCATTTTCGAGCATTTTACATCCATCGTCCACCAAACTCTTCAAATGGTATTTTGGTACAAGGTACAAGTAACACAAGAAATTAATTATCGCTGCACATAAAGGTTATTCAAATTCCCCATTGTGTTGAAAAAGGTTAAGACATTCAAGCTAATTAAAGGAAGTGACAGAAGACGTGGGGAAAAATTTGCCGCATTAGCATGCTGTGAATGAATAATGGAAACACAATGTGTTAAAGGCGTGATGTGATTAGGCAGAGAAATAAGAAGTCAAGTAGAATAAAGCAAATAAAACTGTTAAACTAGACCTTTATTTTGAAAGAGACAGGATGTGAAAAGGAGATGAGCGCCGCTGACCTACCAGACAGTCAGTAATGGCGTATAAAGAGTTGTATGTATATATATATATATATATATATATATAAATGATATATAGCTCTATATATTATATATATACATATAAACATATATACCTACATACACATACATACATATATAGATATATATACATACATAGATATATAAATATACATATATACATGTATACACACCTGTATAAATACACTTATATACACATACTGTGTATAAATAATAATACTATATAGGTCTATGTATGTATGAAGAGCAGCTGGTTGTTGAACACAGACGGGTTGTTTGTTGCGTATTTAACGGAGGAAGGCGTGAATAGGATTCTTGAAGCGGTTGGGCTGACATGTTTTGTATTTGATCGTTTGCCGGAGGGTAAAAACTCAGGAAGATAAAAACAGTAGAGATAGAAAGTCATTATTACGGTAAAGGCGCCTCCTTCTTTTGTAATGTGCTCCTGTAAATACCAGAGCTTTCACTGGATTTATAAGAATACGCCCTCGAGGTTCAAGAGGGGCGGGTCTAACGCTGGAGGTCCCCGGTGGTGGTCCAAATCCAGATCCATAACCGGAGGAAGAAGCGGAAGAGGAACAAATCCATAAAAGTCCGTGTCAAAAGACGGCGTGGAAGTTGGATTTGCTGGTTATGTAAAATTCTGGAAACCGGATGAGTCAGTGCACATTTGTCGGGCTATAGATGAAAAGAGCTTTTCAGCACCGAACGATAGAATCCATCCTCTTATCTGAGAGGCCCGTCTCTAATGCACTGCACCACACTTGCCGTCGCAGACACGAAGACAAGGGTTTGATGAATACCTGTCATTTTTCATAAAAAGCCTGCAGGGGTTTCGATTTGGTTTGTTGTTTTCGGGAATCAGACTGCAGGATTTATTGACCTCATGTACGTTTCTAGCTTTGCCTGATTACGTATCACCTGCCTCCTTTGATGGACATTTGTCCTCCTTTTGAGATTATGTGACCCAGTACAATATTTTATTCTTAATTTTATTGCTAAAATGCAACTAACGATTCTTATAACAGTTAAGTTTGAACAGCTAAGCCAAAGAATGAAGAAAAAGAAGGCTAGCTATTATTTTGGTCCAGACTCAAAGAAGAGCTGTTGTGGAAGCACAATATTAGGCAGGGGGGGGTTTTAATGTTATGGCTGATCTGTGTATCTGCATCATTATGGAATCCGGCGCAGAGCCTTCATGTTAACACACTTATACAACAATACTCAACTATTTCAAATTCAATAACGACATAGACCTCAGCGCGAGGAAGAACGGCATTGATTTTGGGAAAGAACAGTTTCAGTAGTTCAGTATTTCTGACACTAGGGGGAGCTTTATCATCCAAAGTTTTCACGCCGTAATTTCTCAACCGATTTATCGTGTTTATGTCATATTTTACTCTAGTAGTTCCTATTTTACTCACTAGGGGGCGCTTTTTATGAAAAACTGCTGGCCAAAAAAAAAGTTATTTCTCTGCATATTTTATTTCTTTGGGGAATTTATTTCATATCTTAGAATCTCTAAAGATACCATAAAACGACAATTTTTTTTATTTAAGCATGTTCTTCATTAAAGGCTTTATTGGGGAAAGTTATATTTCGTGGAAAATAGTCCATTTTAATTAGAATAGCTGAACCTTTTGTTGTTTTAGAGAACTGTTTGGACCTTTTTTTTGTCCGTATCAAGTTACAAAAATCTGTTTAGAAAGTCATCCCATGCTTTAATATGCTAAAAGAAAACAGAACTTTCTCCACAGCCGTGGTTAAAGCCTCCTCCTTTGTCGTCGCTTTGCCCTGTGGTGTCGCTCAGGGCTCCATCCTCGGCCCCTTACTCTTCAGCACATACGTGCTGCCACTGGGTCCGATTATAAACTGGTTCAGTCACATTATTCAGAACCAAATAGAGACTCAAAATGAGCTCGACCAAACACCTGAGCAGGTCATCCAAGGGTTTAACCGTTGGTCCGATTTACGTTTTGTATTCTACCATTCTTTTATTTTTTTATTTTACAAAAAATAAGGTGGACAAACTTTGGACATTTAATTTAAGGATTTCAGTGAGGGGCTTTGCTTGTACAACGCAGGGGATCGGGGACTTACGTAGCTTTGCTGTGGGTCAGCATAGGATTAGTTAATCCATGCATGACTGAACTCACTTCCTCCTGTGTTTTATCAACACATAGGAACTTTTTTTTTTAAAATACTCGTCCGAAACCAAGCGAAGGCTTTCGTCAATTTAATTGAGACTCTTCCTCTGATGAAGAATTCTACTCTGACATTTTTCTCCACTCTGGACAAACTGGTTAACAAAGTGACGGATGAGCCTGAAACGAGCGTGACACTCAGAAAATTGCCTAAAAGTATGCATCGTAGCCTTGTACCTTTGTTGGAACGACGGCGGGAGCCTCAAGGTCGCCCCATCCATCAACGGCGCCGACAGATACGTTTCGGCCCCGACAAAAAGAAAAAAAGGATTCGCCCCGCTACAACATGCTATCAGGTTTGAGAATAGACACACCTTGTTTGAACATCGGCGTCCTTTCCCTAACGCCTGGGTTTCTACCCTGAAACCGCGAGGGCGGGTAAAGGAACGCTGGGAAAGCGGGCTGCTCGCCGATCACACGCGCCAGAGGACCGTTTCAAAGCAACACGAGCTAATTGGAGGTAATATGACGCTAGCCTCAGCTCGAGCGTGACACGGCAGGTGTACAAGCGCTAACGCGCTCCCACCGCCGCCGCCGCGGCCGTCGCCTGCCAAGCCCTGTTTGATTGACAAGACGTTGTTTTTGTTTTTTTCCCCCACCATCGCAACAATGCCGGCGGGCTTCTTGTTATTGGCCGAGTTCTCGGAGACTCCTTCTGGGAGCGCCATAAAACACCATCAGGCTCCAGACCCCGCAGTCATTCAATTAAGAATTTACGGGGCTATTGATTTCAGCACGAGCGAAGTGTCTCGCATCTCTGAAACAATAAGGAGCCTTTTACCTAAAAGGGTTGATGACTTGGTGTTCGGCGTGCAGAGAGGCGTGAAAAGACTAATGCCTCGTTTGTACGAGGGGAAATACAAAAACAGAAATAATAATAAGGTTTGTCCTCATTAGCTGTCATTACGTGAATAAACTCTGACGGCTAGAACACAAAAGCATGAAAACAA